>KZ651401.1:525494-544345 GCA_001010745.2 Gerris buenoi
TTTTTTGTGAAAATCAATGAGTGATTTAAGTGATTATGACGAATATGAGGAGAATAATACGCCTTCCGAAGTAATTAATTCGGCACAAAATACAACCAACGAATTGATGTCATCTTTATCAAAAGAGAAATACGAGCTTACATACAGGAAGTTTATTATTTGTTACTGCATTTATTATTAAAATCTAACAATCGTAGATAAAGTACAGTACGCAACTCGTGCGAAAACGGCATTTTGCATTGCTCGTGTGGTTTTACTACCCTCGCTATCGCTCGGTTGCAAACTCCACACTCTCATGCAAAATGCTACTTTCCACACTCGACGCGTAATGTACTATTTCCTACCACTGGTGAGGAATAGTAATAATTAAAGAATGTTAACTTACCTGATCAAATCAGGATCTGATATTCAACCCACTAAGAATTACTAGAAAATGAAACGGTGTAATACTCGTATGTATTCTTTCACTTATTGCAGACTTCTACTAAATTATTTATCCTACATTATTAATATTTTATGAAACAATCTATCCATCGAATATTTCCTAAGCAGTTAGATGATAATTGGATCAATTCATAACTAAGTTCTTGAGCATAAGTTTAATTTATTTCCTTTGAAACCTTTTTCAAAGTGTTTCTATGAAATATTTCGACCTATAGTCTAATCCATACTTCTAAATATTTTTATTTTTACAGTATTGGCTTGAGAAACGGAATCGCAGGTTAAGGCTTTAAAACAATATATATTTTATATCAAGATATTTTCTTGTACTCTATTTTGTTGTTTGTTGTTGTTGTTGTTGTTCATTGTTCCCTATTTTGTTGTTTGTTGTTGATGTTCATTGTTCTCTATTTTGTTGTTGTTGTTCATTGTTCTCTATTTTGATGTTTGTTTGTTTGTTGTTCAACTATTTCATGTGTATACGAATTTTATTGAGTAAAAATATAATTTGGTTATACTTATAAATTCACTTACATTATATTACAAGTTCTTAAAAGATATGACTATTGCCATTTTTAGGGCCCGTAGGCAAAAGCCAAGGACCCTTATATTTTCGCGCGTGTGTCTGTCTGTCCGTCCGTCCGTCGCATGCTCTCACGGCTACACCTTTCGTCCGATGACTTTGAAATTTGGAATGTATATGTCTTGTACCTACCCACACATGTTAAAAATATAGCGACTTAAAATTAGGGTAAAAAAACTTAAGGGTTGTGTTGAAACGTGTCCCCCTCCCTCTATCTCGCTTATGTGAAGTGCAAAAAATCTGAAAAAATTCCTCAACATTCTTCGACCAAAAGTAAAGATACCACTTTTTGGAAATTTCGAGAGAGAAAAAAATGTTTTATTGGCAAAATACGTTGCTTTTTTTAAATTATGGTCTTTTCAATGTATTTATATGTTTACAGTCAGGTTTAGTGGCAATACAATACATCATCAGAAGTTTGTTTATGTGTTTTGAGAATATCAGACCCATAAAATATTTCAAAGTAGGCTTTTTAGCATTTTAAAAACACCATAAATAGGGTACTACTTAACTATACAGTATGGCCTACGGACCTTTGTTGTGTGCTGACTAGCACTCACTTGACCTGTTTATTAAAAATGAAAAACTATATTATCAATGGCTTATCCTGCATGCCATTGCACTTATTGTAAATATTTGGCTTAAAAGTAGTCAATGATATTCTCATTGGAGCATCCAAATGGGTTAATATGTTTCTTTGCTTATTAGACTGAGAGTAGATAAAGAAGCTTCACATAAATACGTAGAATTGAAGTGGAAGGGCAGGATCAATTTCATTGGTTAAACCCAAAATTCAAATATATTTTATTCTGAGATTTTGCTAGCTTAAGATCAGTATCAGTTGCAATGTCGATAAGTTGTTCCTATTCTCAAGGGTTAATGAAATTAGATAGAAAAGCACCTGTGTAGAGTTAAGAACACCATCCTAGCTCCTAGTAACACAATCTTTTGATTCCCGATAATCTGTGACGCCTTATCAGATTTATACCTCAGACCAGCCTCAGCAAAATTTAATATTAGTTGTAGATATTTGACTTGATAAATTATTATTTTTTGTCATTATTATCTGTTATTATTACATTAATTAATCTGATTATGTACATTATTAATCTGTTTCTTGGTTGTTTTCTCACTATTTCCGCGGACTACCTGGAACACCTTGGGCTGCAGATTGGGAATCACTGCTACACACCATAATAACAACGTTTCTATGATGTTTCAATCCGGAGTGAATCCGGATTTGGAATTTAACAAGCTAGGTGTTTCCATGAGTGGTATTGAATCCGGATTCAATACACCAAACTTTTACTAGGTTACTTTGATAAAAGCTTGACTTTTTATAACCAGCTTAGTTGTGTTTTTATTGTTAAGTTGCCATGTTTATTTGACTACAGCTCATACACAGACACGCTAGGAGTGCTCAATACTCTGCGCATGATAGGATCGAGTTCAGGTGTTTCCATGAAAGTCGATCCAGAATTTAGTGTATCGTATCTGTTGTGTTGTCATAGAAACACCTGTCATGTAAATAAGTGTTGAGTTGTTTATAGTTATCTGTCTATGTCTTGTTAATATAAATTCAATATAAATATTCTATTTAGTGTTCTCTTAATAACTAGCTGTTCTTGTAGACCTATTCTAACTATATTACGGGCGAACATAACAGTATCTAGATCTAAATCTTATTCAATTCGTATTGAATCTAGGATTCAATGACCACTTTGGATGCAATAAACTGTATTCAACCCGTATTAAATCATCATGGAAACATAGTAAGTATAAGCATTCACTTTTCTTCAACTACAACCTCAACTCAACTTCACCTCGACCTTAACTTCAACTTCAACACTCAAATTTTTTAGTAATTGTCACATATTCTTCTCTCATACTTTTCAAAACAAAGTATAATAAATCATGCTGACTAAAAACCTTTTATTTAAACGCCCCTCATATTGGCCATCATCTAGAAAATATGAAGTGTGCAATTTTAATAGTTAAATATTTTTGAACGAGTGTAGTGTGTTCTCCATTTCAGAAACTTTTAGGATTTTAAAAGTTTGTTTGTATGTGTTGTCTAACGATATCCGACGTGAAAATCGCCCGATTTGTATGAACTTCGTCGAATTGGTGGATCTCAGCATTAGTGACAACAGTATTGTTTTGGGGATTTTGCTCACTTAATATTTTCAAAATGGCAGCCAAAATGGTAGACAACTGAACAAGAAGTCAGCGTCACATCTTATACATCGTATTGAAGATATTGAAGAGAAAGAAAACTAGTGTGGCGCATAATAAACATGCGTTGAAAAATGTGTATATATAATTTCAACTAGAAAAATCCTACGGATCTTTATTATTGATTGAGAGGTTTTAAGGGTAAAATAAAGTTGCACAGGGAATAATCTTTTGTGTTCATATTAATATTTATTGCATATTAAATTCATTCAACACTGAAAAGAAGATATGATTGATTTGTCCTTATCTCCGTCTACATTCCACGATAAGAAGTAAAAATAAATTACATTGTGTAAAATTTGAAAATTAATATTCAACTAACCTCTCATTTAAGAAGTATAGAGAAACAAAAAAAATATACGCAGGGATGTGATTCAATTCCAGGCGGTGAAGTGTATTTCTACATTATTATAAACAATCTTTCCATGTTAATTACGTTAATTTATTATTACGTTCTTCTTTTAGTAATTTATACAGTTTCTACAGTCTGTGCCAAACGAGAGTTAGTGCGTTGACAGTGCTGGAAATCGAGTGACACACATATTGGCCAACCGTCAAGGGAAAAAATAAAGCCACTACAGTTACCTTCTATATATGGTTATCCAGAGGCAAATCTTGAGCTGTCATTGGCTCCCCACCCCATTTACTAGTTATTCCCGCGCTGTCAACGCACTAACTCTCGTTTGGCACAAACTGCAGTGAATGCCTTTGTTGTTCGGATAAAGTGTTCCGCTATCAACCCACTTTATTTTATTTATTATTCAAAAACCATGCTTAAATTGATGTGTATATAAATTCAACCATTTGTGAAGTGGAGGAATAGGTTAGTGTTAAATATTTCATCATTTCCTATTAATTAGGACTCAATGATGTGTAGGTGCTCAATAAAATAAGTTATAGGAAGGCGGAAAACACGTGCTTATTAAAGTTGTACTCATGTGGAAATTGTCTAATGATAAGGCACTAATTAATAATTAAATAAATACATATTTTTTTAATTAATTTCAAAGGCTTTCTTCTGTTCAATCACTTTTAATAATGTAAAATATGAATAAGTAGCTGATGAAAACTGAAACAGAAAAAGAATTGAATTAAATGGTGCTACATTTAAAAAAAATATAATCTTTCACATACATATATTGAAATTTGCATTTTAAATTTCCTTGGTTTTACAATTCAGTTTTTTTTTAATGTGTACCATTTATGCAGAGACGTAGAAACTAGTTCGATTCAAAAATTAATCCCGAAGATAGATCAAAAAGTTTAGTTATTTTAACTCTAAATTTGGCGGAAGCTGATCACTAAAAACTCTTGAAAACAAATTATTTCTCCAAAAGGGTTTTGACTATTTTGATTAGACAAATTCTGAAATGGAGTCTATTTAAAGATCAATGCAACATTATAAGTCATTTGAATGAGGTAGTGAATAAAAATGAATGGGACCAAGGGAGGAGGTGAAATCTAAGTTGGCCTATGCAAACCCTTTCCAGAAATCTAGTCACATTAGTGGAACGAAGTTCCTTATGGCACGTTCTGGAGCCCGGGAGTGAATCCAATAAAAACGACCAAAATCACCGTCACGCAACCAAGCGTTACGAAATCTACCGATGGCGATAACTTGTGTAAAAGTTGACCGAATTAGTTGAAATTTGGTACACATGTTCATTTTACCAATGCCCAGTCTTAGTTCGTTTAACAACGTTATCCGCCCAAGCGTTCGCGCACAACGCTCACGTAAACGTAAGCTTCAAATTTAAAATAGGAGTTTTAGGACGGGAAAAAATTCTTACTTCATCTATTTAATGAGACAAACGAATTTTTAAAATATTATTTTTTAGTAAAACGAACACCGATACTGCTATGAAGTGATAAAGATCGCTAAATTAATTAAAGCGGGCCTGATTGTTTAAAACAGAGAATACAACATTTTTTCAGATATCTTACGTTCTAACGTAACGAGTTAAATAAAACTTCGTATTCATCACCAGTAGTTCAATTGAAACAGGCATGTAAAATTTCAACCTGATACAAGCAGAGGTGCAGATGTTTTTGTGAGTTAGTGATTTATATTTTTATTATAATATTTAATTTGAGTAATATGCCAACGGAGTCTGAGGGGACAGTTCTATTTCGTCTCTACAACCATCTGCTTTAGCTATAAATTCGTCATTATCAACTTTCTTCTAAAGATACATTACATTATTTATTGAAAGACGCTCGCTTCAAAGATAATAAAAAGCTTTCCTTTTAATTTTGCCTTAACTCCGCTAGTACAAAATAGTTAGTTACTTTTAATTTTGTCTCTTTTCACGCCATATATAAGTAGTTAGTATCGTATACTTATTTTAGAACTGTGATTTTATTTTTTTATAATTAATATTTATTGAAAAGCTTAAGGAACTTCGTTCCTACCGGGTGTTCCGCGACTCTACACGTATATTTATTTATAACAAAATTTTTCATATAATAGTGTTAAATAATTATAAATTATTAATTAAATAAATTATGTTGGGATTTATATTCAGTATTAGAAGTATAATTATTAGTTTGTCGGATAAATATTTATTATTTTATCAGGAACATGGAAAGGTAGATTTTACTTGTAGGAATGCAGTTTTCATGATCAATGGAACAACCTATGGCGTAGCTTTATCGACATCGGTACATGGGATTTGGGGGCCCATAGTTACGCCATTGGGAACAACGTACCTTGTTATTTGCCAGAATGTAATTTGTCTTATTTGTCAGAATGAAATTTGTCTTATTTGTCAGGATGTAGTTTTCCATGGTCACGAAACAACATACCTTCTAATTTCTCAGAAATTAATTTCAACACTAAATATAATATAACAATTCTTATATACTATTGAATGAGAAGTATTTAAGGATCTCACGGTTGAATATGATTTTAAGTCGAGAACGAAGACTCTCCAGACGTCGAAGTAACAAGGTTTCTTCAACATGGTGAAGAATATGATTAAATCCTTCCTGTATTCCTTCGAGTAGGTTTGGTACCAACTTGAGTGTAGCAAAGAGTAACCTATACGCTCACTCTGCACATATGGTAATACAGACAAAACAAAACAAAACAAAACAACAATTGATTATAAAAAGTTAATTATAATTTGAAATCATTCCTTACTATACTCCTGCCATTCTACTTTGTTATTCTGACGGGAAAATCAGAAAAACGGGAGAGGAGCCAATGAGAGCTCAAGGTTTTGGTGGGTAGTAGGTTGGGTCAACTAAGCAAACAAATATATCACTGGATATCCACTTAGTGGTTTAATTTTTATCACTCTCATAGTTAAGCCAATCAGAGCTGTCAGATTTAGAAGTATAATGCCATGAGAATTATAATTCAACGATGTAAAATCTTAAAATCGCAAATTGAGACACATGCGATGCAGATAGGGTACTTCTTTTACCTACTGAAATATACAAGTCCACGCGAATCATAGCAGGACAGAACAGTGCATCATGTTGCCTACCCGACACTAATATCTCAAATGAAATTAATGATTGATTAAATTGTCATTGACTTATTCATAAAAGTTTCATTGCGGTTTCAAATAATTCTTGTTGCTGTTGCCTAGGGGTCCGATGGAAGTTAGTTGTCGACCAGGTTATAAATATAAACTGGATTGGTTTGATTTTGAATATTATGAATTCACCCAGCCACCCAGCACTGCCAACAGTTTACCTTGCAACTATCAACAGACACGTTGCAAGTATTAGACAATAATTGTAAAGATCTTTTCGATTAATTAAATATTATATCAAAAGTGAAATTACCTTTAATTTAATAACTCTACTAAATAATTAAACATAATTATAAATAGTGTAAAAAATGAAATACTAACCGAACTGGTTAACATTTGTCCACACCAGCTGACAAACAAAGGCTGTGAAATCGCTATGAGGAAATACGATATATAAAAGTAAAATATTGGATCGTCCATCGGAACCTGGAACATGTATCATCTTATAATTAGAAGATCCATTGATTTTATCGTGAATACTCAGAAGTCTCTATGGGGGCGTTCGGAAAGACCAGGGGGTTATCAAGTAGTTAGTGTAATTTTGTACCCAGAATGTACAAAAGTTTGATTACGGTTTCAAATAATTCTTGTTGCTGTTGCCTAGGGGTCCGATGGAAGGTAGCTGTCAACCTGGTTATGAATTACCAGGATTTCTGTCTTGGAATTTGTGAAATCGGAGACCTAAACATTTTTCGTCCTTCAGAAAGATCACGTAGCTTCCGTTACCTTTGGTAAACTTGGAAGTAATAAAAAATACGTGTGGTATCGTGGAACACCTCCTTTTGTGCACGTTGCTCCTATACTAACTTCTAAATAATACAATCATATAAGTAAACAAAAGGGCTTAATGTTAATTACCGATGTAATATTGTAGACTGCAGCACAGGTTTGTATAGGTGCGAGACTAATGTCAAAAATAAAACCAAGGCTAAATGCTTGTTTGAACACACCAACCATCCTGTAATAATAACAAACAATGAACACTGGTTTGCCCCTCAAACTATAACTCTCAAATTAGCGAATTAAAACTGAAAGAAGGAGATCATCAGATCTGTGTAAAATTGCACAACAGCTAATGCTTAATACAGATAATTAGATGGTAGAACTACCGAACTTATTTGCTCACATCGTTAAGTTAAAAATATTTGTAAATTGATTATTACTCTTCAATAAATTACATTCAGCATGTAAGTCTGAGAATTGTTCTGATCTGTATGTTGTCAGTGCTGTGGTCACGGTCAGTTGTCATGTAAGTCTGTTAAAGGTCAGTTTGTCAGAAGGTAGTCGAGTCCGTTGCCATTTTACCCTTGCTCGACATTCCTCACTAATTAAGGTTTGTATCGTCAAAGGTAAATAATCATTTTTCGTCCTGTGTTGTTTGTATCGTCTTGTACTGTCCCATACATGCGTTTCTATTGTCCCAGTCAGTGTCTGTAGAGCTGCTGCGTTTATGTCGTCAGATGTCTTTAGTGGTACTTTAAGGTCGAGTTTGTTCTCTAGTAACTGTTGAAAAGTCCAGTGTACATGTCCATTTATTAAGGAAAGCTTTTGAGGGATGGGAAGGGGATAGAGGTCTAGGATCAAAAGAACAGCACAGTGAAGAGAGTTCAAAATAGTTGGATGGAGATTGGTGACTATACTAGAAATTTGACGACGGAAGAAAAATCCCTTTGGCAAGCTACCCAACAAATCCTTAAACAAAAGATTATTCTTTCCTATTCCAAAGATTATATCGATCCTGGATAAAGAGCGATGCTGATAAGGCAGAGCTTTTTGCTCATTTCCTCTCCAAACAGTTTTCTCCTTATCCTGATATCTATGAAAAAACCCATTCCAATAATATATTACACGATCTTTTTGTTCCTCTTCAACTTTCCCCTCCTCCAAAGGCCTTTAACCTCTCCGACATTTTATACATTATAAAGCATCTTTCCAAAATAAAGCTCCTGGCTATGACCTTATCACCTCCTACATTCTTAAGAACCTCCCTAAAAAAGAATTCTTTACCTTACTACCATTTACAACTGAGTCCTTCGAGTAACCCACTTTCCTTTGTGGGTTACTCCTTTCCTTCACTTTGGAAATTCGCCAAAATCATAATGATCCATAAACCCTCCAAACCTTCCCACTTACCTAATTCCAATCGTCCTATCAGTCTTCTTCCTCTGATGGGTAAAATCCTAGAAAATCTTCTCCTCCGTCGAATTAATCCTGTAATACTTACTTTTACTTTTAAGGGCGTTTCCACTCTTCAGTGGTTTCCCTGTATTCCCGCAGACCAGGTTCGACGGTCTTCCCAGTCGTCATCTTGTAGTTTAAAAGTCCGCATTGTCTGGCTGACTCCACCTCTACTTTTTTGGCGATCAATCAGTGTCCACGCGTCAGCTCCATAGGTTAAAATAGACGACGATAACCCGCAGTATTATTTTCTTTGTTTCCTTCCGAACAGACTGGCTCCATAAAACTCCATTGAGCATTCCAATAGCCTGCCTAGCCTGTATCACCCTGGCATCAACGTCCGCTTGACACGTTCCAGATTCATCAATGGTGGAGCCTAAATACTTAAAATTCTCTACTGCTTCAATGACACCTTAATCAAGTACTATATCCCTTCCTTTACCACCAACAACTAAATACTTAGTTTTAAATAGATTGACGGAGAGACCTGCCCTGTCATAGGCATCCAATAACGAGCATATACTTCACATCATTCACATACTTTCGAAGCATATACTTCACATCATCTCTATCTAAAGCTATAAGTACCTGATCGTCTGCAAACATCAAAGAATGAATCACTTGGTCTTCTAGCCTCACACCCATACCACCACAAGCTCTGTACCACTCACTAAGTACGTCCTGGACATATGCTTTAAAGAGGGTCGGAGCCATCCCACAACCCTGTCTTAAACCTTCAGTAGTTGGGAAGTGATTAGAAAGACGCTTACCTATTTTAATACATGCCTTGCAATTCGAGTACATTCGTTTAACCAACCCTATCAATGAAGAATCGATTCCTAGATTAGAAAGAAATTTCCACAGCAGACCTATCGGTACAGAATCGTACGCTTTCTCTAGATCTACAAAGACTAAGTGGACCTCACGACCTTTAGCTGACATTTTTTCGGCGAGCTGTCTAATGCTAAATACATGATCCAAACATGATCGCCCCGCCGTAAATCCAGCCTGATCCTCAGAAATTTTGTTGCGAACTTCGCTTTCTAACCTATTCTTGATAATAGAGCTGAACAACCTACTAATTGACGCCATCACACTGATACCTCTATAATTTCCAGGGTTCTTCTTATCCCCTTTCTTAAAGATAGCTGAAATACCCAAGTAAGTACGATAATACCCAATCTTCTGGAATATCTTCTCCTTCCACCACCAGGTTAAGAAGCTTAGTAAGATGTCGTGTCAACTTAGGGCCACCATACTTCCAAAGCTCCATAACAACTCCTCCAGGACCACTTACTTTCCGGTTTCTAGACCGTCGGAGCGCATTTTCCACTTCTCCTTCTAACATAGGTTGAACCTGCACACTCGTTTGATGATGGCTCACTAATTCGTATCTGCTTTCTGTCAGCAAGGACTTGAAATGATTCTCCCACTGAGTCATTGATATAGGCTGTATTGCTGGATTATAGTTTCTAGAAGTTCGCATTTGCTTGAGCGCACGCCAAGCGTGCGCAGATCGGTGGTACCCCAGAGTGTGGTCTATTTCAGAGCAAATCTTGGTCCACGATTCCTCTTTGGATTTATTCACTTCTCTTTTTACCTCTCTCTTGCATTTCCGATACTCGTCTCTATCCTCATCTTAGCCAGAATTCAGTTGTTTCATATAAGAATTCTTCTTTTGCTGAATAGCTCCTAAAGCTTTTGCTGATAACTGAACATTATTTGTAACTTCGGTTTTCTCCAAACCAAGAGCCTCAAACGCAGCCTTATGTACCGATAACTTTAAGAAATCATAAAGGTCTTTAGCATTCCAGTCCTCATTTGCTTCTTCTAGCTTCTGGGATAAACGCTCTTGGTAAAGAGTTAACACTGTCTTCTTGAAGTAAATGTATCAAGTACCTAGGATCATTTAATTTTGTGCCCAATCCAAAACATTCTTTAATTACATCCTGTATTAACATCCTTAAAAACACTTCCAAACCATCAATTACGTTTTCGATCCCTTTACTCCACAGTCCAACAGTGTTCACATAGTTAGATATAATAGCTTCTTCCCTAGAGCAGAAGAAATACTGGTCGGTGGTTTTCCTACATGAAGCACTAGCTTTTGTCACGGGTTGACACGCTGGCTTGCTTTGGAAGCTTCCTGGAAAAGAAGCTCGACTTTTTTTTCACTTACTACCTAATCCTAAAATCCTTCCAAGAAAATCATTTATACCATGTGTCCTCTACAACCTTTCCACTTCCTCAATTTATCCTATAAAAGCAGGTGTACCCCAAGGAAGCTTCCTAGGTCCAATCCTGTATACCATTTTCACATCCGACATCCCTGAACATTCTAGCACCACATTAGCTTCCTTTTCAGATGATAAACGTATTTTATCATCTGACATATCACCTGTAGTAGCATCTGAACAAGTTCAAGTACACCTCTTACTTTTGGAAACTTGGCTCAAGAAGTGGAGAATCAATATTAATGAAAACAAAAGTGTCCATGTAACGTTTAGTTTGAGACATGGCATATGTGAGCCAGTAACCCTAAACCAAATTCCTACCCCTCACTCTAGTTGCGTCCGCTACCTTGGTTTACACCTGGACCGGCTTACCACACAAAACGTAAACGACAAGCTTTTACACAGATTTCTACACCATATATTTAAACTCAGCACACATAAAAAATTACTCATTTATAACACAATATTTAAGCATACGGTATTGAACTCTGGGGTTGCACCAAGCGTTCCAACTTCTATCGTATCAAAATCCTAAGAAGAAGAATAGTCCACGCTGCATTCTATGTTTCTAACTTAACCCTTCACAACGATCTTAAAGTCTCCTTCTTCCATGACCTAGCCATAACCCGATACAAATCCTTCCATGACTCCCTATCATAACACCTCAATCCTTTAATTCACAATCTGTCATTACTCATTACCATTCATTCCTGGGAAATCCTCCTCGACGTCACTTAAAATAGTCGACGTAATTTATTGTATAATGCTTAATTTCTAAATATATGCATCAATTCTGTCAATTCAAGCTAGTATCTGTGAGTACTGTTAATGGAGAGTTCCTCGCTTCAAGTCAATCGAGTCATTAAAATACTCACATTAATATTGCTTATAACATGTAAAATGATATGCAATTTCCTAGCAAATAGAAAAATGCTTGTAAGTAAACGCACATAAACTATAAAAAATACCAGAAGAAGACATAAAATAAGTCATGTACAAACCTCAAAATGAACTGATGATGCTTGATACATTCGATCAATTGTTGTCGCGAAGAACCGTCCAAACGTGTCAAATCACTCATCAATATGTTGATCTGAGCGTCGATATGGTAGACCATAAAAACAGCCAGAGGATACTGACCGATTATCACAACGACAAGAATCGAAAGTAGAATAGTTTGGAGTCCAATAGTAATGAGATAATTTGTCAAGTTTCGGATA
The DNA here is from genome assembly GCA_001010745.2 of Gerris buenoi. NCBI lineage: Eukaryota > Metazoa > Arthropoda > Insecta > Hemiptera > Gerridae > Gerris > Gerris buenoi. Next base: position 537,928 of record KZ651401.1, read on the forward strand.
TCCCACGGAAACCATGCTGGGAAAAGCAGGCGATCAGTATTGTTCACAGATGGTAAAAACGGTAAAGGGTACGTAACAATTCCAAAAAATACGTAAGTTAAGAGGTACCATTTGAAGAATATCGAGAAAGAGTAATGAGCTTGGTCTATGAATGCTTTGTGGACATTATTCTTCCGTTGTTCTGTCAATAGGATTTCGAGTTTTCCGAATGTTTCTAATATGTTTTCACGATTCAAATAGATCATTATGGCGATGAAAGAAATATGGGAGCCGGAAATGAAAAACGCTAGTTCTTGAGTCATCTTTAGGAGGTTCTTTGACGTAAAAGCCCCCATTGCAACCAGGGGTAAGTATATTAACACAATCAGAAAAACTGATCCCCGGTACATTTTCCAAAGAATCGGTGAAAGACTGCTAGGTTTCAGAATACCAACTAAACCCAGCAGCAGTTTCAAATGATATGACTTATCAGAATGCATATTCCCCAATCTATAAAAAACAAAGAAAATTACCATGTTAAACTCTTGTTCTTAAATATTGATTTAATAAAATAAACATGTTTAAAAATAAGAAAATAATTCAACTTGATTCTCTACATTGGTGCGCCATTGTTCATATGCTCAGACACACAATAAGACGGTGGCTACGCGGGGAAGGCCACAAAAGTTTTATACGAAATAAGACGCCAGATCCTCTGGCGTCGGGTAGGCCATGTGTGGTGTAAAAGCCCTGCTCAATTTGTGCAGTTTCGTATGTATCTGCGGTTTAAAATAACTGCCCGGCCATGCCTTGCGTATCAATGTACGCCTGGCCTTGAACATGAGCTTAAATATAATTGGCATTTTAGTTTTGATCCAAATAAGCTATTGTTTTTGCTTAATCGTAAGAATATTAGTAAATTCTATGATTTTTTAAAAAAAATTATATTTAAACAAAAATAGTCCAGGAGATGTTGTGAATTTTGTTAATCACTCACTGGAGTAGCTTTTTAAAAACGTTTATTTAGTATAAACATACATTAATATTTAAATATTAAATTTAAATGAGAAGTTAATATATAACGATGAAGTACAATAGTATGCGAAGTATAAAATCATAATGTACAATGAGAAAATGAATATTGCGAAGATAGAATGAATAATGCGACGAGCCTAGGGTGTGGTCGGTCTTATATAGACAAGGGGGCTCTGACGTATGATTAAACTGTGAGAGTATGTGTTTGTCAGTGAATCTAAGTATTAGCAGAGTCAGCATTCTATACTGATATAAATCGTGTAAAAAAAGAGGCTGATAAATGAAGCTTGAGTTTTTTTTTGTAAGTTAATCTTTTGGTGCCTTCTAAGAACATGTGGTGGGTTGATCGTCTGCGATATATAGGCAGTTAAAAAAATCACAGGGAAGTACTTAGTCCAAGTACTTTTTAGGGTTTTGTAGATGAGAAAGCATACCCATTATGTAAATTATGATTTCTTGTCTTCAATCTAAAAGTCCCGGGTTCGATCCCCCGGGGGGTCACAATGTTTTTTATCAGTAATAAACCAATAAGGAACGCAAAATTTAAAAAAGCAAATATATATTTGTGTCCTACTCTTCAGCAGCTTTCATTTGATACCCAACTCAAAATTTTAAAAAAATAAAATTTTGGGCAAATTTTAAATTTTCGCGCCTAAAATTGGCAATTTTTAAAATTTTTCGATGCACTCCCGGAATTTGCATCACCCCACAATAGGGTATTAGTATGAATTATTTTGAAATTTTACATCGAGCCGTTATATGGTAGTTGAGGGGGGGCAATTTTGGGTGTATTTTGATTTATTTGACCAATAAGGAAAGCGAAATTTAAAAATTTATTCATATATTCGTAATCTGCTATTCAGCAGCTTTCATTTGATACCCCACTCGAAAATTAAAAAAAATCTAAATTTTTGACTTTACCGCATTTTTTCGAATTGCGCATGCGCATATTAAATTTTTAACTTTTGTGTATATGTCCTGTGTTTGGGCCCGGAAGTTACGCCAGTGTTTCAAATTTCAGCGTTTTAGCTTAAATGGTTCGGGCGCTATGAGCCAAAGAGCGACGGACAGACAGACACATCACCCTCGGCATAAGGGTTTTGAGAAGTATCTACAAAACCCTAAAAAGGGAAGAGGGCCAGTGGCTATGTCCCGCCCATTTTGGTGGACAGTTTGATTTTCATGATCTTAAGTACAAAATTACTCAGTAGACCAAAAATCAATATGATTTGATAAGTGACAACTTTGATCAGAAGTAAAATCTCAATGAGTAACTTATTATATGAATTGTTGAAGAAATATCAACTTGATTTTTGGTCTAATACCTTTTTTCAAATACCTATTTCCAAGCTATAGCCGGTAAACGAACTTACCCGATCAAATATTCCTTAAAGACACCAAATTATTGGATTGAACACAAAATTCTAGCTTGATATTAGTCAGAAACTTTTTTTGTACACTACCTCTTGGAATATAAATTTTCCACATTATTTTTAATCCTGATTAATCCCTTTAAATACCACACACTGATTCCTTAGCAGAATCCCACCCATCCTACTTTTTGTACTTATCAACAACTTATGTATATGGGAGACTGAAACGGTCTGATTTTAATTTGTATGTTTATTGTGGTTAGGCAATTATAAATTATTTCAGATTAAACCACCAGTTGGTTTTACTCAAATATTTAATATTTGAGTAAAATTAAAATATTTAATTGAACTACTGAGGGCCCTCACCTTAAATATAGTACTGAAGTTTAAAGTTTAAACAAACTTTAACAGGGACCTTTTATTAGGCAGGAACCTGAGTTCTGGTAGAGCCCCGTTCCTGACATTCTTATTAGTGGTGCAGTCGATAGGACTCCGGTTTGAGTTATATTTTTGGAACCAGCTTCCTGTTTGGATTTAGAATACGTAAAGTATTAAGATGGAGCAACTCGTGAAGCGTCGAGGAATTACTAGAGCTGCTTTTACTCGTCTTGCGAACAACATTTGGGAAGAGTGAAGAAGCCTTCTATCGGTAAGGAGATCATCCTCTCTCTTTTTTCTAACTTAGAACTTAAGTCTAGGTATTTAGACGAGGAGGATAAGATCATTTTAAATCAGATGTTCAATGAGGATGCGGCTGAAGTCGATCTTTTGAATAAAGCGACAAGGCTGATGAGTATAAGAATGGATTTCTTTTACTTCAGCAATATGTTAATAAGTTAAGTTCTCACAATGTGTTGGATAGCTTTTCGATTAATAGCGGAGGTATCAATAAGTGTCGGTACAAACTTCCTAAAATTGAGTGGAAGAAATTTGGTGGTGAGTTAACCAACAGGCTTACTTTTTGGAGCCAATTCCGTAAGGTAGATGCGGATGACCATCTTGATGACTCAGACAAATTTCAGTATTTAATTCAGGCGACTATTGCTGGGTCTAGAGCAAGGGACGTGGTTGAGAATTTCCCACCCACCGGGGAAAACTACAAGAAAATCATTGAGTGCCTCAAGAGTTGGTTTGGTCGTGAGGACTTGTTGGTTGAGGTTTATGTCCGGGAACTCCTCAAACTAATTTTAAATAAGGTGCTTTAACCAGAGGGGGTTCGTCTTTACACTCTATATGATAAACTAGAGACCAATTTAAGAGCACTAGAGTCTCTAGGCGTTACCACCGAGAAGTGTGCGGCGATGCTCTATCCCTTGGTGGAGTCATTGCTACCTGAGGACCTTTTGCGTGCCTGGCAGAGGAGTCCTTATTGGTCTCAGCTCTCGACTGAGAATACCCCTGCTGCATTAGGAAGTGGTGCCTCTAGGGCGGCTAGTGAGAGTCAGGGTCGGCTGAAACAACTTATGTGTTTTTTAAGACGTGAGGTAGAGGGGGAGGAGAGGATTAGTTTAGCTATAGCAGGTTTTGGGCTATCTTCAGAATCTAGTACCTCCTCTAACCTGCCTCATAAATCCGATGGAATGAGCAAATCAAGTCCCTCTAGATCCCCACGGAGTGCGGCAAAACGGGGCCCTGAAATTCCTACTAACTCCATGCTTCTCGCTCCAGTCAACAGACAATCAAGTTCCAACAGCAGTAACCACTTGCGCACCTGTCCCTTTTGTATATATATTTATATATATATATATATATCAACAGCAGTAACCACTGGCACACCTGTCACTTTTGTTCTGAGGAGATACACGATCAGCCTCAGGACTGTAAAAGATTAAAGGATATGAATAAAGAGGCTAAAATCGCTTTAATTAGAAAACTCGGGTACTGTTTTCGATGTGTCCGTTTTAAACATCTTGCTGCTAATTGTAAGGTCCGTTTAAAGTGTACTCAGTGCCAAGGACGCCATTCAAGAATTATGTGTCCTCTGGCAGACTCTGACGGTTTTGGTATTTTAGAGAGTAAGACATCTACGACACTTTCGAGTGTTTCTATTTCCTCTGGAGGGGTGCTTCAAACCTTGAAGGTGAAGATTATGGGTGCTTCAGGAGAACGTACTGTTCAAGCGATTATTGACACAGGAAGTCAGAGATCGTATATTTTAGAACGAACTGCTCAAGAGTTGAAATTAGAAAGTGAGGGCTCTGAGCAGTTGTTTCATGAGTTGTTCGGGGGACAACAATCCAATGTTCAGTCTCATCATAGTTTTAAAATTTTGTATGACTTCGATTATTTTCTTAAGATAGGACTTCTGAGAAGGTTTTGAGAGTGTTGAGTCAACCTATTATATGTCGAACAGTATCTACTTTACCTAATGGACCTTGGATGGCTGCAATTTTATATTTAGGGGTACAATTGACGGACGTAGGGGATTCTACCGAAGAGGTTAAACTTTTATTGGGAGCTGATATGGCTGGAGATCTGCTGACAGGGAAAATTTTGAAGCTGAAGTCAGGTCTTGCGGCTGTAGAAACGATATTTGGCTGGACTGTGCTGGGTAAGATTGAGAGTCCAAATTTGGCTAGACAACTCCCTGATAATCTCCCTGGATTTAATGATAGTAAATATGGAGTTTCTGCGGACATGCGGTGAGTATTAAATTATTTATTTGCGTAACTGAGATGGTGGGAGAGACATAGTTGGTTAAGACAGGGACCCACCCAGTGAATAGCCAATCTCAAAAGAAAATCGGTAAGGCTCGTTGTTAAATCGTAATACTGTTTGTTAAACTTTGTTTCAGAAATTTTAATTATTATGTATTATAAAAAAAAAGGTTGAAATATACAATTATTTTATTATTATTTATTAATTACTAGCCGTTAGGCCCGCGGTAACGGGCAGAATAATAAATATGGTTTAGAAAAAGAGCTGAGAGATAATTAGTTATAATTGAAATGTATATTTAATGAGATATTTACTGTTTAAATAGTAAGTTTTATGCAGTTATAGGTAATTAAAATTAAAACATTTAAATAGGAAGTTTTGTGCTCCGATATTCGTTATATAGGTATGGCGCAATTGGTTAAGTATCTGGATTTCACCCAGGAGCCCCGGGTTCGATCTCAGCTTATGTCGCATCAATTTTTAACGTTATAAATCATTTAGAGGTGAGTTGTCGTCGGGACACTACTCGATTATATAAAAGATGGTTATCCCTTTAAATAGAAATAATCATCTACCCTAAAGTGCAGGTATTTTCTGCATCCAACATCTAATCAAAACCGCCAATTTAGGCTTGTCCCACACAGGATCCGCTCAGCTCAGCTCAGCTCAGCTCAGACTTTGACGAAAAAAATAAAACCCATGTATTTAAATGTGAACCCACACACTGCGTCTGCTCCACTCCGTTCCGGTCCGCTCCGCTCAGACCGACCTCTTTCGCTCGGCGAGAATATTTTGCCGGAAGCCGGTGAGGGCGGAAGGAATTCGCAGGCGCACCAGGCTGCTTCTGTCCTTCCCCCCTCCTCACTCCCCTAACTACCCCTGGTTTATCTTGAGGAGCTTTTATTTATAAAAAAAAACCAAAACTTTTTTTCTTTTTTTCTTCTTTTGTACCCTTCTTTATACTTTTTGTAAAAATTTCTTGAGAAATTTGGCATTTTTTAGGGTTTTAATTTTTCTTAATTTTTATTATATATTATTAAATATAATAAAAATAAAAACTTCCACTCTTCTTTAAAAATAGCTATATTTCGCCATCACATTATGGCTTCTTCAGGCTACAAAAATAACAATATGAAAATAAATTATTAACAATGTCAATACATTTAGTTTAAAATTTAAAAATAAAATAAAAAATTTAAAAAAGTTTTTCCTTTTAAACATCTACAAACATTAGTATTTGAACATTACCTTGTAAATTCTCTCTCATATGAGTCTTCTTTTATAAAAATCCTTTTAATAAATATAAATGTAATATTACACATTGTCACTATACAATACATATGAAAACTGGGGAAAAAACATATAAATATATA
>KZ651402.1:31564-56292 GCA_001010745.2 Gerris buenoi
AAAAAAAAAAAAAAAAAAAAAAAAAAAAAAAAAAAAAAAAAAAAAAAAAAAAAAAAAAAAAAAAAAAAATTGTACATAAGACCAGTTTTCAAAAATGGAATTTTTATATTAATTATTCTTTTAAAACTAACTCTATAAAAATAATAATCTTCATTGTTTTTATGGAGCGTAGCCCTGTAACAATGGAATTAGATAAACAATTAAGTAATGCAGTGATGCAATACTCTAAGTTCTTTTGCGTGCTCTCACTTTAAACATAGATAAATAATAATAATTTCAAGATAAAAAGAACTTTTTATATATGTACTACGTTTTTAAATTTTCTGTTAAAGCATATGTAATATTGACAATATAATTGTTATTGTTGTGTAATATAATGTAATGTTAGTGAAAAAAAAAAAAATAGTTCCGAATGTATTTACTTCACATAAATGACAACCATCTAAAGAGGTGATGTTAAACCTATAAAAAGACTAATCTTTGTTCAACGGATCTCCCAATACACCAAATTTAAACCGTGCCATCGATATATTTGAAATATATCGAATAAATGAAATAATATAACCAATATATTTCCTTTTTTGCTGTCATTTAATGTTTACCTCTTAATAAAAAAATCTTAAATTTGAAATCTGTCAAAATGAAGATTGTAAATATTCTGGGATATAACAAAACAACTAAAATAACTTGCGGATTTTTTCCGAACTAACTTTCTATACAGCAAATTTGCTGAAAATGAATTAAATTCTGCTGAAAAATGACTAAAAGTATTAAAATAATGCATTTTTATCGTGTTCTGAAAGTTTCGAATGTCCAGCTACTCGGGATGTTAGTTAAAATTCGATTGCAAGATTTGTACCGGACAAACAAACAAACAAGAAACCAAGTTAATAAAAACGTAGTAAAAACAAAAAGTAGTAGAAATTATTAGGATACTTGAATATAATGATGCAATGCAGTAATGGAATTCTGAAATCTATTCTTCTAAGCAAGATGCTCTCAATTGAAATACTTGAATAAGGTAGTTATGTATTTTATGGAAACTATTACTATTAACGTGGCTATCGCAAGAGGAGTGTTGTCAAAGGGTAGATTTTAGATTTAATGAAGATAAGAAGTCTGGATGGAGTTTTTTTTTTTTAGATATGGGGCAGCCAAATATTATATGGTGTAGATCCTCTTTAATTTTTAAGTTAAAAATGTTGCAGAGGACGGTTCTATTTTGTAAAGGAATCAGCTAAAAATATATCTGGTGTACACTTGCCCAGATGTGAAGAGTTGAGCTATTGCACGCTTGATTTTGATGGGCGAGTCAGAAGTACAGATTATATCTTGTTTTTTTACAATTTCTCAATGACAGTCTCTTAACCTAATAACTTTTGATTATAATGATGCTTATTTTTGTTATTAAGTCCTATAATAACTCCAAGCCTCCCTTTTGGGGGGACATTGTCCTTAGTCGAGGGGTATGACATAATTTATTTATTAGTAGAATATGTTTGTATATCTTCGACTTCCGATCTTCCGAAAGGACTGCTTTTACTGCAGAAAGACTGTTTTTACACTTGTGACCCAGTTGAGTCTCTTATTATTTCAGGTTTTATCTATCTCAAGGAGTCTGTTATAGCATTGAATTTTTCTTCTAATACTAACTCTGTTGTAGAAATGAAACAGCCTTTGGTGGGCTTAAGCCTGCTGAAGGGATTACACACTAATATACTACATGTCTGTAGTGTAAGTATACGTGCAATAGATAACAAGGGGTTAGTGCGTGGGTAACCTTATAATTGGCATAAACAACCAGTTTTAATGTTTCTTAACCAATATTTTTGATTTTTGCTTTTCTCATTATCACAATTACACTTACAGCGAATATTAGTTTATGAACTTGAGCTAAGCTAAATTATACTCCAAATTTTAATGCAAATACTTTGTCTAATGTTAATTATAATTTGTGTAAGGGGCAATAATAAAGAGATTCTTTTACATTTTAAAGTTGTGTTAGGAAGCTAACTATATTAATAAAATATTTACTCTTTAAGTAAAACATAATTATAAATTGGATTTCATCATAGTAAATTAATTTATCGGGTTATTTTAATTTAATAAAAGATAAACAATTTTCCCATCTTTGCTTACTATGAGCTTAGATAATTAGGTAGAAATATTTTTAGTATCTAACTTCCCTTAAACAGTAGGAAAATTTTATAATTTAATTATATATTCATTAAATCAAATTAAGTTTTCTAAGAACCTCTTGTGGATGTCTGCTCTTTTTAGATTTTTTTTTTTTTATTTNTTTTGTTATTAGAAATATTTATTAAACAGAATTCAATATTATTTAATTTAATCTGCAAATTTATTACAACAAATATTTTTTTGTATTTACTTTACATGTTGGTATATGTTCAAAAATAAATAGTAGCATTATGTTATAAATTTTGACTTTTTGTTTTTGATACACTTTCTCAGATTATTAATAAATAATATATATTTTAAATGAGGAAGACATGATGTCATTCCTTTAATTATTATGTTGTGGTTTAGGGTAGGTCCATGTCATAGGGTGGAGGGCTTGTATACATACAGATTTAATGTAAAAGGGGTCAGGCCAAATAACTCTAAGCCTCCCTTTTGGGGGTGACGTTGACCTTAGTCAAGGGGTATATAATTTATTTATTAGTAGAATAAGGATCTAAGTTACATGTGGGTCACTGGTGAAGTATTTTATTAATAATGATTCCTTAAAAACCTAAATATCTCAATTTTTCTCAGAGGATAGAGTTTTGTTTTTAAAAATGTTTTATTTATTTAAAGATTTGGTTTCAATTACATATATGAGTTATTTAATTGCATTGTTTCCTTTGACTTTATAATGCTTTAATAGAAATTATTTATTTAAGTATTTTATTCCTTTGTTTAAGTTTTTGGTAGTATTCATACTACGAAAAGTTAAAATTTTAAATTAAATAAAGTTTATTCCATAAATTAAATAGAAATAAATAAACTTCATCATTGATTTTATTTCAATAAGATGCTGTGGAGAATACTAAAACACTTTCTAGTACCGATGTCCAGATAGCAGGTTTTCTGGTTTCACTCCCTAGAGACGTGTTACAACCCTGCTTCTCGATGTAGCAAGAACTGTCCCCAGGGGCTTTTTCATTTCCAAGGGGGCTTTGAACCCTTATAGGGTGAATAGGAGTCACTTTGGTTTGAGGGGAGCTGTAGAGAACTTAACTAAATTCAAATAAATTAATTAATTTAACTAAACATTTTGTTAAACAGGATGTTTTTATTCTTTGTATCTTTAAGAGATAAGATTTAAGCCATCAAGTTGCAAATCTTTATTTAATCATCTTCCTTTGATGATGCTTGTTGAGAATTTTAAAGTCACATTCTCACAAACTTATCTTTTCCATTTTACTTTGAATAATGACTAGACCTGAGGTAATGTGTAAATCAAATACCATTAGTCAATAGTTAGTATAGATATAAATAGTTTAGTCTAAAACAGGACATTGAAATTGGGGGAGGCGGTATAGCTTGTAGTCCATAGGTGAAAGGGGATCTGGAGGCCCTGTCCCACAAAATGTTTGGGAGTTTTATGCTATAATATGCATTTATTATAAGATAAAATGAGGCCTTTTGGCTTAATTTAATCTATTATTTAATTAACTACCCTTAAAACCTCAGATATATATATTCTATTTATAATAGACTTTATACGTAAAGTAAATTCTACTACTATTTAATTATGCTTTTTATTTTTTATTTATGATCTTCTGTATATTTGATCTGTATATTTTACTTTTCAGATGTTCACTGCAATGCTGGCAAAGCAGAACCTATTCCTCCTGGTAAAGCGCACAGTGAAGGGACCAGGCTTGGTCAAGCAGTTATTTATACCTGCCCACATGGTTACAACATAAATGGAACCAACAAACTTATCTGTAGAGCTAATGGTATGTCAAATATTTTCTACTACTATTTTTGTATATAAAGGAAGCTTAGTCATAAGCATTTTATCATTTCAGGATTAATGGTTTGGCAGAGGAGATTGGTTAAGACTTTTAAGAGACTCTACGCAAGTGGTAAAAGATATAACAAAAATGAAAATCTCACATTAATTTTTTTTCTTACTACTTGTCTGAGTGGTGCCAGGTAGCACTATTTTTGGCAATCTTATCATCTTTACCGCCAATCATATTAGTCTTAATAGCATTTTTTATTTTAATAAGTGTCCAAGGTAGAGAAATGCCCTCTATATTGATTAATTATTGTTAATATTATAATCAAAATAACTTTAATATTTATACAGATTTTGAGGCAAAACTTAGAATTCATAATAAATTGTTAGTTCGAATAAATAGGGATAATTTATGTATAAGTACATGTTTTTGTGCCTTTTAAGGTTGTGTGGTTGGCTAAGTACATCTGCGGGACATTGCTTGGCAAAAGGCATTTGAAAAAAGCAAACCGGTGGAGAGCGGCCATGTCCTGCCCTTTTTGGTGGACCATGCGATTTTCATGATCCTCAGTACTAACTTAGTAGACCAAAAATCAATTCGATGATAGTCGGTCACTTAATATGAGACAGCTTTGATTTGGAGTACTATCATCAACTTGATTTTTAGTCTACTAACTAATTTCTTACTTAGGATCATGAAAATTGCATAGTCCACCAAAAAAGGTGGTAAATGGCCGCTCGCCACCGGTTTGTTTTTTCCAAATGCCTATTGCCAAGCTATGTCCCGCAGACGACTTAGCTGACCACATATTCTTAAAAGGCACCAAAACATTTACTTACACACAAAATTCTAGCTTGATGTTAGTCAGACACTTTTTTGCACGCTATTTCCAGGACAATTATAAATTTCAAGAAATTACAATAAATGCTCTATAGCCAGTTTTCATCCTTTTAACTATCAGAGTCTTCATTGAAACAGCAGCATAAATAAGTATCTGCATCCATATAAAAGTAAAATTAAAGTTTTTCCGAACATTGATCAGAATTGGAAAATTGTTGGATACTTTTTCATTTTCATGCATATTATTAAAATCAAATTTAGCATTAACTTTTTTCCTGTCTTATGTCTGTAGCCACCGGACTTTATGGGGCATAATTGCATAAACAAAATCGATAAAATTTTATGCAATCATATGCATTTACATTACGCGCCTGTTGTAGGCTTGGTCTCATCAAAAAATATTGTTTAGAGCCAAAGTAAATAAATTAAACATAAATATATAATCAATTTTTTTTTTTTTTTAAACATAATTTGAAAATTTTCATAAAAGTTACGGTTATTGTTTGACTAATATTGTCTATCACTTACTTTGTTATTATTGTTATTTGTATTTACCTTTTATTACCTCTTTATTTGTATTTACCGTTTCATGGGGGGCTTTCTTTAAAAATAATTTAATTCAGAGCTAATTTTATTGGAAAGGTACAAGGAAAAGTCTCTCCACGTACAATTATGCGTATAATTAAAATTGATAATTTAAGCAGCTTTCAGCCTCTTAGGCAGTAAGGCCTCTATAGGGGTTTTTTTTGCATTATTAGTGCAAAAAGAGACAGTGTCTTGCGCCAGTGTCTGTTTTTTAAGACTCACCCCGCCCCTATAAGCTCTCTTTTGTTTAATTTAAGTTTTCATCTTTTTCCCACTGATTTTGGTCTTTTAGAGGCTGAAAATTGATTGGGTCTGCTTTGATTAAATACACACATAATTTTATGTGGAGAGAGAGACTTTTCCATCTACCTTTAATGATGATCTCCACTATCGCTCCATATTCTATCTTTATTTATTGTTTTATTAATACTCGTAATTCATTAAAGATGAAAATTCTTGGTGTAGATTAGGAATATACTTATAAGCCCAATTAAAACCATGGTGATAAAATTCAATCTTGTTTAAAAAAAAATGGTTATTTATCATGCCTAATAATAAAATAGAGCAATTTTTGCCTATATAATAAATAGCGTGTAGAGAGTATTTTATTCTTAGTAATGGAATGAATGATGTAAAATATAGTCCTGATTTATTCTATAAAGGCTTTGGAAAGGAAACTATTTAGGCATATCATTTAATTGCTTTGGCTACATGATTCTTGGCACTTGGAAACATAGCCACATGCTAATACTTAGCATGCGCCACCTATAGAGCGCTGCTTAAAGGCTAGCATACCATAAAATAAGCTGTGGACTGTGGCACACCAGCCTGCAGAGGGCTTTATTTGCCATGTACAATTTAATAAAATAAGAATAATATATACAATTTAGTAAATATAAATATCAATAGTACTAGAAATGTAACTTAAAAAAAACTATAACTGAATTGCATTAATTAATTTAATAATTAATTTAATTTATTAATTTAATAATTCATTTAATTTATTAATTTAATAATTAATTAATATGACCCTAGACTAAATATAGAAATTTTCAGTAAATCACTCATCTTATAAAGAGTCAATGAGTTCACTGAGAAAGAGTACAAACCAGCAACAGTTGTCCACAATATTATGCTCAAGACAAAATTATAATTTTGATGTAAATATTATTATTATTTATTGAGATTACATATACAAACAATTTTTACATTTTATATTTCATACAATTGCAATAGCTTACTATAATATATTCTGCTTACTGGCCGCAAAAGCAAAAGCTTGAGTGCGGTTTAGTTATCTATAAGGCTGATTACATATGTGTGCTTTGAAAATTTATACAAGGAAATAAGTTTAACGGATAAGTTGTACATGTTTAGTAATTTACTAGAATAAAAGTACGCACTTAAATAACTATGACTAATTAATAATTAACATTAACTAGTAGTTCTGTGAACAGTAGACCTCGCTCGTTAAAATATCAAATCGGGGTTTGAGCTTAGGTTCAAAATTGTGTGCGAGTAAGGAAGTAAGTAGAACGTTTAGTCAGTGTAAAATCATTTTGCAATTTATTAATTTTTTCACTTTTTCCAGGGACATCGGACATAAAATTTCTCTCGGGGAGGTACCCTCTACATCCCTTTTTTTGTTTTTATATATAAATTTAAGGTTTTCCATTCACGTACATTTTAATACCATAAAGTAGTAAGTACCATATGAGTTTCAGTCCAATCCTATGAAATGAAAAAACGGTACAGTACGAAGACTAAAAAGTAGTGTTTTTCGACCGATTTTTCCAAACCGGTACAATAAATACAAAAATAAGTAGAAATAAAAAATAAATTTCAATAAAATGGGTACAAAGGCAATAAAACCCACACACTTTTGAGTACAAATCTNCCCCCCCTCCCCCATCTGACGTACAATGAGTAGTTGCGCCCCCGCCCCACACCACAGCTCGGTCGGCCTGCGGCCTCCCTCGCAAAGACAGTCGATGTACATTTAGGAGACAGACAGACGAAATGCCAAACGGTCGAGTTAAAACAAAGACCTCGCTACGCTCGGTCAATAAATTCATTTTTTTTCCTGTCCCCCACTTCTTGGTTATTTGTGGTTTGTTTCCTTATTATTGCATATAGAATAAATTCTTCTTATCACAAGAATTTCAAAATGTCAGATTTGTGATCTTTGAGCATCATCAGGCCTAAGATACACATGAGATGTCACTCAGTTGAGATAAGTGTAACATCCATCTACACCTGACTGAAGTCATTCTCTTTCACGGTTTTGGAATACAATTAATGTTGTTTTTATAGTTAATAGGAGTTATGGATAATGTTAGCATGTATTATAACCACAATTATAAAGGTCTAGCCTTTAAGTCTCACCTTAAAAAAAAGGTTTCCCTAGAAGCTTAGTGGGGCCTATATGTACCATCCCCCTATAAATATTATTATGTAATTTATATATTTTTGTCTTAACCCTTGGTGGTAAATATTTGTAACACCTTAATTATTGTTCATTTTTTTTTTCTTTTGACTCTTGATATTTCACAGTTGATATTTTAGAGAATATCAGGGTGAAGCTTTGTTTACCACAAAGCCATAAAGGGTTGGAATTAAAAAGGCTCAATTATGTTAGCAATATTTTGACCCCTTCTCAGGTCACATTCTCAAGCTGACTGTCCACAAGATTATGTTTGGTTAGGCTTTAAAAAATCCTTTTATTTTAATTCTTCTGGTTCATGTAATTTCCCCTACATTCAGCTAATTTTGGTGTAACTTTTTTTTAAAAAAAACTACTAGTGTCGCATTTTTTATATAAGTTTTTGCATGACGGAAAATTTCGTCTGACCCCCAAAAATGTATTTATGTTAAACCCCCCAAAAAATATTGCCCCCATATATAAGCCCAATATAAAAGCCCAAAAAAATATTCATGCTAAAAGTAACAAATGTGAGAGAAAAACTTATTGGGTTTAGAAATTGGAGAACCAAACTAATAAATCTAAATCTCCAATTTACTGGTAGAGCAGATTCTCTTTAGTTAATACTCACCCCATCACGGCTTTTAAGCATGAGGGGCAGGTAAGTAGAGTAAATTTAACTCCTCTACCTTAACTCTACAAAAAAGTTAAACCTATTAATCTTATCTTTTTTAACGTCAGACAGAAACAGATTAATTCTTTTTTCCTGACTGTGAACCAATCGGCAGAAACTTAAAAGTAACCTTACTTTTTTATCAGCTTATTTTCGTATTAATACACTTTAGAAACTTAAAACGCTTTTTTTATTTCAACTGAAATTTAGAAAATTTACTCATTTAAACTAGAACACAAAAAAGATAATTTATTCTAGAAATTTAGTTACAACAGTCTCGTTATATTACAATGGGGGGGGGGACAAAAGATTTTAAGGTAGAATTTATNAAGTAAAAAAAAATCTGTAAATTCTCTAAAAGTGGCTTAATAATTTACCTCCAATACTTAGATTTGTATAAACATAAAGTAGAATGAAATAGAATTTTTTAACTTCATGGAAAACATTAAATCATGAATCAGTTTTTAAATATTGAATCCGCAGTGTAGCCAATCTTTACATCTTTCCTTCTGAAGACAGTTGCCTCGTAGTAAAAGGCAGCAGTTTTCTGAAATAGAAGAAATTCGGTTTTAGTCCGCCAGGAGCACATTAGTTCACATAAAATTTAGAAATTATTTACTTCAGCGCTTCATAGTGAAATATAATTCTAAAAAGTAAAAACCGAAGTACCTCCTGTTAGCACTTAACTTCCTGGTATGTACTATATTTTTTAAAAAATATTTAGAACTCCTATTAACGAAATACAGTACTAAATATGTGATAACCGAGCAACCTCCTGTTAGCTCTTAACTTCATGGTACTATATTTTTTTTTAAAAAAAAACTACTAGTGTCGCATTTTTTATATAAGTTTTTGCATGACGGAAAGTTTCGTCTGACCCCCAAAAATGTATTTATGTTAAACCCCCCAAAAAATATTGCCCCCATATATAAGCCCAATATAAAAGCCCAAAAAAATATTCATGCTAAAAGTAACAAATGTGAGAGAAAAACTTATTGGGTTTAGAAATTGGAGAACCAAACTAATAAATCTAAATCTCCAATTTACTGGTAGAGCAGATTCTCTTTAGTTAATACTCACCCCATCACGGCTTTTAAGCATGAGGGGCAGGTAAGTAGAGTAAATTTAACTCCTCTACCTTAACTCTACAAAAAAGTTAAACCTATTAATCTTATCTTTTTTAACGTCAGACAGAAACAGATTAATTCTTTTTTCCTGACTGTGAACCAATCGGCAGAAACTTAAAAGTAACCTTACTTTTTTATCAGCTTATTTTCGTATTAATACACTTTAGAAACTTAAAACGCTTTTTTTATTTCAACTGAAATTTAGAAAATTTACTCATTTAAACTAGAACACAAAAAAGATAATTTATTCTAGAAATTTAGTTACAACAGTCTCGTTATATTACAATGGGGGGGGGGACAAAAGATTTTAAGGTAGAATTTATGTTCAGTGAAATGTTATAAAGATAAATAAGAAGGATTAAATAATAAATTAAAGGAATAAATCATATACAACTCAATTTTAAAGTCAAGACCTCTTTCATTTGTCTGTTGTATTTTTATTATCAATTGGCATGTTTTCATTTCCTAAGTGCTGTTCAAATTGAGAGTATAGCTATGTGTGATTTAGTAAGTTAGCTGTTCGTTAATAGTTTGTTTACTTAAACTTTGGGGTCAACTTATCGATTTAATTTTTATATTTTGAAATCTATCTCATTACACTTTATATTATACTCTTTTGACCATTTGCCTATATGCTACACTAATTGGCAAGGACGATAGTATGTGCTATACTACTTGGTAGACGGTTTTTAGGGTTTCGTTGGTAAAACCAAACAGATAAACCCTTTAGTTTTGTTATCCTGTGTCTGTCTGTCTGTCTGTCACTATGTACGGTTCGAATAACTTTTGAATCAAAAGAGATAAAAATATGGAACTTCCCAGTATTCAAGATTATTTTGACTCGCACCCAGGAAAAATATAGTGAAATCGAAATTATCAGCTGTTCAAATCCAAATTAGCGAATATTCACGTCACGCGAAAAAAAAAAAATATTTTTTAAAAATTTTATGTGGGGTATCAAATGAAAGGTATTGAAAATTAAATTACAAAAATATATAATACTTGTAGAAAGTGTTTTTGACATTTTGTGAAAAAATTTTTCATGTAATTTAGTCAAAAACCAAAAACATCAACATTTTAGGTCCACCCCCCCCCCCCGCTTACACTAATTTCATTCCCTATACCAACGAAACCCTTTTTACGTTAGACTTCACGCACAACCATTTTTTTTAATTTATGTTTCCAATTGTTCCATAATAGGACGCGAGGGATCTAATTGGCAAAGGTGTATACTTATGTGCTGTACTACTTGGTGGACGATTTTATTTATGTTTCCAATCGTTCAATAATAGGACGCGAGGGAGCTAATTGGAAGACGGTTTGTTTTTAGTATCTTCAATAAAAATAATTCAAAAGACAGACTTTTTTGACAGTGGCGAAAAAAATTTAGTCATCTAGATTATTTGAAAGGAAATAACAGTTGAAACCAGTTTCATACGTTTAATTCTTCCTCTCCGCTGTACTTGGTGGTATGAGGAAGAAAAATGAAATAAAATACAAACAGTATGGTGTTAATCTCAACACGAATTCCGAGTAAAGACCTTAATAAATAGTAAACACTTTTATATAACTTTTGTTTTCATTTTTGTGAACCGGTTGGGAAAGGGGGGATTTTTAATAATGGAAACAGGGTTGGAAAAGAATTGAAGAGGTAGAGAGTCGGAGATTAGGAAATTAATTTTTCTCTCCTCCGCACCTCGCTTTTACCCCGACGTAAAAGCAAACGATCCGAGAATTTTTTTCGTTTACCAAGAATAAGGGAAACAGAACAACTGTGGAAATTGTGTAGGCGTTGCACGGTTAGGCGGCTACAGAATTTACGCGAAGGGAGTACCAAACCCTGATTGGTAAGGGGGAGAGGGCTTTGTCCCGTCAATACATACTGGGTAACCTGAGTCCGTTTAGTTTCCCTGTTTCCAACCCTCCGCAGTATCCCTAGAGTTAATTCAACTCCCCCTTAATTTAAACTCAAAAATACCATAACGAAAATACGCAACTTCGAGACCGCAGGGGCAATTTTATCCCTTCTGTGTGTTTTCAGTGGATTACCCTTTGAATATCTCTATTTGTTGAGTCACTAAAAGGGAAATATCTACCCACTTGTGTACACAATAATAATTTGAGAAGTTCCTTTACAAAAAAGGGCACCTCGCACCTTTATCATGATTTTGTTTTATTTATAACACGTTATATAAATATGTATTTTACATGTTCTGACATAAATAATTTTTACAAGGTATTCAAAAAAATAGGCGAGATATGTTTTCATAGTATAACTTAACTCTAGTGTTTACAAAGGTTCAACTTAGTTATGGATGTAGCCAAGTAGTTAGCGTCCCTGCTAACTCTCGCCTGAAACTTAGGTTCGAATCCCAGCGAGGTAATACAAGTTTCATACTGATAATAACATTTAGTGGACGTGTGATGTTCTTTATGAAACAACACGAGTTGTGTTCTTTATTAACAGGACGAGTGATGTTCTGAATAAAACAAGGCGAGTACCGACTAAACAAAGATCACGTGATCTTTGGTGGGACTATTGAGCAAACTTTGGGGTTAAATCCCCTTGAAGTGTCAAAAATGTATTTGGTTCAACTAAACTATTATGAAACCCAAGAATTTTAATATTGTAATCAAAATGTAGCTAATATTAAACACAAACCGGTTGCGTCTACTTTAATTGGGCATGCGTTAGAGAATTTATCGCATTTAAAGACTCCTAGGATTTAAAGACTTCTAAAAGATGCTGAGAGAAGAGAGTAGAGACTTTTGTGGTTGGAAGATTTTGTGGGTTTAGAGGTTTATGGTGGTGAAGGGTTATTCAAAAGGTTCTAGTGAAAGGGCGATGGAAATAGGAATGGGAATACAAGGTTATTAGAGTATTCGGACTAAGGATTATTTTGGACAATGCACCTTGGTATTGCACTGTAATACCTATATGAAAGCCTTCTGCTATATAAAGCTACTACTATGTATATGAATAACCAAACTATATACTACTACTATGTGTATAAATAACCATTACTCTACAGATTACCAACCAAGTAATCTAGACCTCCTATTTATAAATTAGGAGGTTTTGGGATAATGGAGAAAATTATCCTCTATTAGCCCATATTTATTTATATACCCTTTTTAAAAAAAATGCTTATATTTCTACATGGTTTACATATGATCTCGTACTTTACTGTGTTATCTCTGATCACTCCACTATATAGTTCTATTTTATTATATAGATATCTTATTAAAATTACGGATAAGAATAAGAATATTCAAGCAAATTAGAGTAAATCAGTTTTTTGGGATTTCTGTAATCTTAAGTTTTCATTGATACGAAGTCTCTTTGTGTCACTGTCTATATCAATCTGTCACATGTAGAATATTATGGCTTCCGCTTGTGCTTGCCTTGTGGAGAGCTCGATATTTTTATAATTTACGAATTATCTGTGATGAGTGATGACAGATAATCATACTTGTTTTGATTAAGACTTTTTTCATTAATCACTTGCTCTCTAAGTTTAATTTAAAACTTTGTAAAGGAATTTTGTAAATTATTAACGAATATTAATTTAAACTTAAGTTCCTGGTATTTTATGGCTTGTTATCATTCTCACTTTAGATGCAGGTGGTCAATCACCACCTAGGGGCTTTCCGCTTTGTGTGCTGAGTACACATAAACATCGTGATATATTTTGATAGCTACTTAAGTGAAGTAGCTGAGGCACTTAACCATAGCTAAAGCTGGATCGAATGCCTAATTATTATGTTAAATTTGTTATTTATTTGTACACTTAGCACTGTAAAGCATTCAATAAATTGTATTATTATATATCAAGTGAAGTAGAGTATATCCGGTTGCGATTGCCACACCCAACATCATGTTAATTAAATTTTGTTTGGCTAGAGTCCCTAGTAGCTCATTGATATAATAAGTGATGGGACACGCAGGTGGTTCAGGATTCGATTTGAAGACTCCGGAAAAGGGCCCCACGCTTTGTGTCCACCTAGCATCTAGCATCATCAAATAAATGGGTAGCTGCTTTTGTAAAGTGGTGACTAATTGTATGTCAATACTAAGGTATATACAACTGACGCACTAACCCTAAATATAGTTTATAAGTTCTTTTGCAGGCGTAGGCCCCTTCACTTGTTAGTTAGTTAGTTATACTTTAGTGAAATGGCGTTTATCGAGTGCGATCAATACAGCTGACAGCTGATAGAGCGACATGCTAACCCCGTGTCATCCATTACATATACAGTAGTTGTTTTAAGCTCTTTGGCAGGCCTAAGCCCCTAAGCTCTCCACGGGCTGGTGCGCCACGAATTATTATTATTTTAATATTGTCTTGAGCATTCCCTGGTTCGGTTCCCCGGGGATAATATTTTTTATAAGTAATGACAAGGTAACTTAATTTTTTTCAGGAAATTTTCATCGCCTTTTAATAAAATATTTGCATATGAATTATTTCAAAATTTTAGGACTAGCCGTTATAGGGTAATGAGGAGGAATTTTTTGATATAAATAATTCAAAATACCATATTCATATTTGTAAAGTATTCATCAGCAGCTTTCATTTAATACCCCACTCAAAATTTTTTTTTTTTTTAAATAGATATATTCAAGTTTATCATATTTTTGCACTTGCGCATATTACAGCTTTAACTTTTATATATTTTTGGAAAGAAGTTCCTTATGGCACGTTCTGGAGCCCGGAAGGGAATCCGAAAAAAATGACCAAATCACCGTCACGCAAAATCACCGTGACGAAATCTATATAACGATTTTAATAAAACTTCTTACACATTGTCGAATGTACAATTGAAACAGGCATGTAAAATTTCAACCGGATACAAGCAGAAGCTATAGAGTAGGGAAGAGATATATTTTATAATATTTAAAATTAGTAGGCCGGGTAGGTAGAACAGTTCTATTTCAATCCAACATCCTTTAACAAACATTCTCTTTTAACTATAAACTCATCATGATTAACTTTTTTCTTATATTCAGTATACTATATTTATAGTAAGACGCTTGCTTTAATGATAAAAATTATGATTTTCTTTTAATTTTGCCTTAACTCTGCTAGGTACAAACAGTTCGTTACTTTTAATTTTACTCCGTCATGTCTAAAGTATTTAGCAATGCATACGTACTTCGCAGTGTGATTTTATCATTTATATTTAATAAAAAATGTAAGGAACTTCGTTCCTACCGGTTGTCCCGTGACAACACGTACTTTCCTATGTGAGGGTCAAAAAGGTATCCCAGTATTTCATATTTCAACTTTTTAGCTTAAAAGGTTTGGGAAATATGAACTAAAGGGGGACGAACGGATAGACACATAATCTTCGGTCTTTGATATAAGAGATTTGAGAAGGATCTGCGAATTCCTAAAAAAACAAGAACTTAGTATAAAATAACTATAATCAAAATGTAGAAAAACGGTCTTATTGGTCAAATGAATTTTAAAAACATTGTACAGCTACAGCACCTGCTTTACTAATCAACTCTAAAGTCTCTGAAATTTGCAAAGAGTTTATGAAATATTCAATAATTATAATTATGTCGAAATCATTTTCATAGTTCTTTGAGGATTAATTTTGAACAACATAATGATAGGTTATTTTACGAAAGAGAACTCCAAACCCCTTCTGATAGATGTTAAAAATATCAAATTTGAATACCTGAAATGCTTCAATGTACGTACAGAATAAATAATTACATTGCCAAAAATATCAATTTTGAGTAATAACTGTGTCCGGTTTACCGCTGGAAATATACGATTTGTTTTCATGCGTCGAATACACTAGCCTTGTATCACCACACAATCGATATTTTACCAATGTAATTGGGGGAAGAAATTAATTAAAAAAATATATGCCTCAGTGCTCATCGATGGCTTAGTATTATTGAATAATACTGGGTAATCTTGCAGTGTTAAATTTTTATTTTGACAAACTAATCTCATGGAAAATTGGCTAAACTCAATAATAAAATATTTTATAGAGAACTAAATAAACGCTGTGGAAATACGATTGAACTATTCAACCATTAAATAAAATACTCCTTACTTTTAATATGATAATTTTTTAAAATGGTTTTGGAAAACAATTCTACTTCGCACAGATATACTCAAAATATTAAATACCCAACCTTTTGGGAGATTTTTTCTACTTATTCGCTGCACAGGTAAATAATTATACAAGTATTTAGATTTATATTTTTAGCTAAATCAGAGACTAAATTGTGGAATGTTTTAATTAAAATCATCGGAATCGTTTTTGAGATTTATTCTTTTCACAATTGGGAGTCAGATCTGTACTCTAATTAACAAATCGTTGTAGGTGAAATGAGGGTAGTAATTAATTAATGCATAACATATGAATAAGTATAAATATTAAATATAAATACATAATAATACTAAAAAAAAGTGTTAATATGATTTTTTTTTTTTTTTATATAATACATATTTATTTATTTTCAATGACCTACTGAGTATTGTGAATTTCCTCGTTTATTCATTCTCATATTTTCTGAAAACATGTTAATTATTTAAAAGCCACATTATCTAATGGTAAATTCATTCTCTTTGTTAGATCGCAATCGTTAAACCATTGCGGATTACAAATATAAATTATACATTCAGGTTGGAAACTTATTTCAGTCGTTATTGTTTGGTTTTCTAGCAATGTTTGTACCTGCTCCGTTAATATTTGTCTAAAATGTAATTTATTTGTAAGCTTTTGGTAATTGCAAATTCTGAATGTTTTTATAATTTACCTTAAGTTTTGTTCAATACCTTCCATGTAGATTGCGGAGTCTGCTGAAACAGAAACTATTGTAATTTTGTGTTTATTTTGATTCAGTCGGAAAACCACAAAACAACATGTTCGAACAAGTACAAACAAATTATTATTCAGATTAAATTCAATTCATTATACTCGCAAACAGCTTATACGTCACATTAAATTTAAAATTATCATATTTATTAACTGATCAGCCATTTACACTTCTAAGATTGGTGTTTGGAAATACCATATAATCCCCATTCTACTTTTCCTATAACCTTCTCCGATAGTATATATTTATAAAATAGTGTATATTTTACTACGTTTGTATTAGCTTTCTTGTTTGTTTGTTTGTCCAGTACAAATCTTGCATTCTATTTTTAACTAACTTCCCGAGAAGCTAGACATTTGAAACTTTTGGAATAGCTCAGAACACAATGAATTATTTTAATACTTTAAGCCATCTTTCAGCAAAATTTAATTTATTTTCAGCAAATTTTGCTACTAAGTTATTTTATTTGTTTTGACATGTCCCATATTTACAATCTTTATTTTGACGGGTTTCAAATTTGTGATTTTTTATTAAGAGATAAACATTGAATGACAGCGAAAAAGAAAAAGTAAACAAAGAAATAAATTAATTGACGTGTGAAAACCAGGTTTATTTTCACTTGTGTCCTAGGAATCAGTGTAATTTTTACTACGTTTTTATTAACTTGGTTTCTTGTTTGTTAGTATATCCGGTACAAATCTTGCAATCGAATTTTAACTAACATCCCGAGTAGCTAGACATTTGAAACTTTCAGAACAGCTCAGAACACGATGACAATGCATTATTTTAATGCTTTTAGTAATTTTTCAGCAGAATTTAATTCGTTTTCAGCAAATTTGCTGAATGAAAAGTTAGTTCGGAAAAAATCCGCAAGTTATTTTATTTGTTTTGTCATATCCCATAATATTTACAATCTTCATTTTGACAGGTTTCAAATTTATAATTTTTATAAATAAGAGATAAACATTAAATGACAGCAAAACAGGAAATATATCGATTATATTATTTCAAATATATCGATGGCATGGTTTAAGAAAATTTAAAAACGTAGTATATAAAAAGTTCTTTTTATCTTGCAATTATTCTGTATATGTACTTCTTTACTTGTACTCATTTTTGATCTCTAGCCGTCCTCTACACGGGAGCATATCGATGGCATGGTTTAGATTCGGCGTTGACGAGATAGGTTGTACAAAGATTTGTCCTTTTATAGGTTTAAGATCAGCTCTCTAGATGGTTGTCATTTTTGTGAAGTAAATAAATTAAGAACCTTTTTTTTCAGTAACATTATGTATATAACAATGACAATTATATTATCATTATCAACACTACAATGATCTAATATTTTCAAAGTTCTTTTCTTTTGTGATTATGTTTGAAAAGTTGACTGGACAAAGTCATTTAATAAGCTATTATGGGATTTGAATCCACTATGTATATTGTATATATACATTATATAGATTTTTTTATGTATTCACATGTAGATGTGGATATATTTACTCTGTAGAATGTTTTATTTAAGTTTATGATCAATTTTTTTAATACATATTTTGTGTGCGCGTCAAAATGGTGTGATACTAGAACCATGTTACTACTCCCTCCCTAGGTAATAAGTACAATTATGTAAATCTTTTACTTATATATATCCTTAGCACGTACCTTATTAAGAATCACTTTATGCATTAGGTAAAATTTCATGGAAATGTTTTTCTATCTAAGATTAAAAGTCTAGATGGTAATTTGAGAACACATTTTAGACTAAGATTTAAGTGTTTCATACTTCCTTGATATTGTTTGTCTAATGCTATTTATCATTTAATTATCTCATATCTTCTGCTTCTTTTATGTAGTATTAAATAAACGAGTTGTTTTAGTAATGAATATCTAGTTCTATCAGAGGGATTTTTTCTCCAAAAAATGTATCTTTTACATTTACATTAAAGTATATCAGCGTGAAAACTGGGAGAGAAAAGTCTATGAAGAAGAATATTATTAGTATACAAAATCCAACAATAAGTTTTTCCCATATTTTATTCTCTGGTTGAGGTAGCATAAAGATGAAGGTCACAATCAAAAAGCCCAGACTTTACATATTATGTAAATATTATTCAGTTTCTTTGTATAAAGTTTCCGTTTATTTGCATAATACCTTTGGTTACTTTAAAACAGCCAGAAGCTTATCTATTATATTTTTTTTTTTGTTAAAAAATTTTTACTTTATCTTTATACAATTTTTATTTTAAACTCGAAGGTAGTCATCTGAATTTTCAACGTCGGAAGAATGGTTTAGAAAGATAGTAATATTGCTTTAAGCTATATTCGAACATAAACGTAAAGCCAAGATATCAGTAAGATTAAACACACTTTTTTAAAAAGAAACTTCCTTACTGCCTCCCTAAAACGGTATCGTTCTTTTATTTAATTTTTTAAAGTATAAAAAAGAATAATTTACAATGAAACCGTAGCGTCGTTAGTTTCCTTTTCTCATTGAATTAAATAATGTTACATTAATCTTTCTCAATATGTTAAATTTTGTTCTCATTTATTTTGTTACAACTACAATACTAATTTATTTGTTTTTTAAAATACCATAATAGTTTTATTTTTATTTTCCAGGTCGGTGGTCTAACCCAGTACCTAAATGCGAGCCGATCAAATGCCCTAAAATCGACCTTCCGGATAAAATGCTGAATATGACTCCACACAACTCCACATACGGATCGAGAGTGGTCTTCTCCTGTCCCTGGGGCTACAAGCTTAATGGTTCTCCTGGGATTGAGTGCCTCATATCTTCTAATTGGTCTCACATGCCTCCGAAATGTTTACGTAAGTCAAATAAAAATATTAATGATTTAGCTTTTAAAAATTGTTAAGAACAAAAGTACTTTATTTTTGTAAATGGTGATTTTAACGTTTCTGTGGTCCAATTAAGTCTTAGGGATTGGCATGATCGAAGTATGAAGATAAAAAAATATCTGACAGAGGTAAATCAGTTCCTCTTTATTATCTTACGGATTGTTAAGTATCTCCGAACTGAAAATACGCTGTATTATATTTTATTTATTGTAATATCGTTCTTTTTTCATTCGATACATTATCTATATATATAAAGATGAAAGTCCGTGGGTATTCTATATATATAAAGATGAAAGTCCGTGGGTATGTGGGTATGACTTTTATACAAATCTACAGTTTTATTCCGATCATGATGAAAATTTGCACACTTGACCTTCAAAGCAAGGGGAAGGTCACTATCTACATGAATTTTCGAAATTTTATTTTCGGTACCCAGGGGTACGGGGTACAAGTAATGAATAGGGGGTCAAAGTAATAAATACCCTTCATGATGCATATCGTTGAAAAACTCTTTGAGAGTACTATAATTGTTGTTCTGTATAGTTTTGTCACATTTTCATTTAGGAGGGGGGGTAAAGCGGAAAAATATAACTACATAATATATCTAAGTAAAAAAGAAGAGTATCTATATGAGAGTATGTCTTTTATACAAATCTACAGTTTTATCCCAATTTGATGAATATTTTCACTCTTTTCCTTCAAAACAAAATCAAGGTCACTGGCTCCATGAGAGTACGAAAATAAAATTTTGGTACACAGAGGTACAGGGTACAAATGTCAAAGTAATGGATACCCTTCATGATGCATATCGTTGAAAAGCTCTTTAAGAATAAAGTAATAGTTGTTATTTACATTTTTTTCAGATTTTTATTTAGGAGGGGGCAAAGTGGAAAATACAGAAAAAATATTAGTATACTAAGAAAAAAATACTTCTGTAAGTAAAAAGAGTGTCTTTTGGTGTGTGGCTTCCTTATATAAATCTTTAGTTTTAACCTTCGAGGCAAGAGGATGTCACTGTCCATATATGTTTTCGAAATTTTAATTTTGGTATCCAGGGGTACGGGGTATAAATGTCAAAGTAATGACAACCCTTCATTATGCGTATCATTGAAAAGCTCTTTAAGAAGATTTTTGTGATATTTTTATTTAGGAGGGGAGTAACATGGAAAAGTAAGGTTTGTGACATAATTCCCTCAACGCATAACCATATTTTATACTTATTTATTTTGCAATGTTCTGATACTTTTGTAATATACATTTAGGTATCTACTTCTTTATTGATATTTTAATCACTTAGGTCTTAATTTTTGTATGCAACCCGGGCTGCGCTGCAGCTAGTATTATATATTATACAAGTTTTGAGTTATGTGATGAGGTTCGCACTATTCCTTCTCCTCCCATGATTGTTGACCCACATTTGCATATATTTGTTTGTATCAGTAGCTATATTGCTGTTCAACAAAATAATTGTAGATGGAGAGCAGAAAACAGAATGCCCAAAAACAATATCCATGAGTGAAGAAATCAAAATTACACAATAAATAAAAACAAAAAAAAGATGCAAGGATACAGTCAAATTTTATCTAAGGGCTTAATAAAAGGTTAGTACTTAAAATAAAAACAAAAAAAAGCGCTTGCTTAGTATAAATTAACTTAGATAAAATTTGACTGTATCCTTGCATCTTTTTTTTGTTTTTATTTATTGTGTAATTTTGATTTCTTCACTCATGGATATTGTTTTTGGGCATTCTGTTTTCTGCTCTCCATCTACAATTATTTTGTTGAACAGCAATATAGCTACTGATACAAATAAATATATTGTTTAGAGTTTAGCAAGTTTTTGTATTGAGTTAAGCAATTTTCCAAGGTATTACTAACCGACCTTTTTCAGCTGTGGAAATTTTTCATAGTTTGCTCAAGTGTGGGATATCAATCCAATATTATTATTTCTTCCTTCCTTATACCTAATTTTGTCTGAGTCAAAGTAATTTGATCCTATCTATTCTGAGAGGGATCCTTTGAATGATGAAAAAACATGGTAAGGTTTATTTAGGGGGATCCCTTATGCTTTCGGTATTGACCCTTACCCTTAAAAAAAAGAAGTTAGGTAAAGGAACTTCTTAACATGACAAGAAATAGAAACGAAGTGAAACGGATGGAAAGGTTTCATTCGTGTGTAGATCACAACAAGGAAGGGATGAATAGTAACAAGGCTTATAGGAAAGAATTGCAAGGATGTAGCATGGGCAACTTAATAGGAACAAATTGGGGAATGTAAGAGGGGAAGATGATTGCAGGAGTGCATTAAAAAAAAGATGCAGGGTTACATTCAAGTCGTGTCTAAGGGGGAGTTGTGACAAGTGACGAGGTAAGGGAAAGCATATTGGTTAGAACTGAGACAAAAACTTGATTGGTAAAGTGCATGCTTTGAAAGGCAAGTAAGCAAGACAAGAGTAAGCATTGACAAATGTAGGTTACCCTAATACTAAGCCTATAAAGGTGGAATATTCTCTCTGAATAGAAGAGTTAACAAGGAATCTCAGTAAATACATTAGTATTTATTATAGTTTTTTAAGAGAACATTTCAGTGTCAAAATGGTAACATATTAAGTAATAAGTTTTTTAAAATAATTATTTATAATCACGCTACTTTGTTATTGTTACCCTTGTTTATTGTGTCCTTGATTGATTAGAGTTTATTTTTTAAAATTGATATGAATATGATAAAATTTCAAAATAGGATTTTTTTTTTTTTTTTTTTTTACTTTATTCTGAGACACGTCTCCAGTCACACAAAGCTTGGGATGGCTGTTGTCTATAAATACATACTTATTTTGTTGAATAACTATCGGGACTGAACTTTTAAAAATAAATTTATTAAAGATATATTTTCCATGAGTTAAAATTATTTAAAATTGAACTCTCGTGCATAGGGAATCCAATCACGGACGAAATTTTCGATCCCGGGATTTCGGGACCGCAAAAACGAATCCCGGGATCCCGGGACCATCCCGGGATTGGCCAAATTCCAACTAGACTGATTAAAAACCTCAAAGCATGTTGTTAGTTAGTGTTATTTATTTAATTATTATCTTAACAACATAAGCCATATATATTTAGCATTTCTTTTGCTTACAAAAATATTGATTAATATTAATCACACTAAGAGCAAAAACGTTTTACGTCAATGTGGTCGGGTAGGTAGGTAGGTAGTAGGTACACTATTTAGACACAAGCTACATAGTGGCTTTTAGGCAATAAGTTGTATATTTAAACTGTTGCATTTGTACAAATAAATGCCATTTTATTTTTAAAAAACAAGTACATTATATAATAAATTAATGAATTATTAATATACTAAGTAAAAGATGTTCCTAATGAAAACAACTAATCATCTCGTACTACGTTTTAGCAACAAACAAAACTCTGCACACTTGGCATGCTTATATACATATAATTTTGAAAGTATTAATAAAAAAAATATATATATAACATTCTATTTTCATTTTCAAATAGAGCCATTTTCTTCTAATTGTACTTAGAAGGCCAGTTTTCGTCTGTGCTTCAGGTTCGACAGTTTTCATACATTTTTCAATTTCTTGATTTAAAAGTTGTGTAAGTGTAGCTGGAGCTGGATAAATACTTTCCTCTTTAATACTTCCTACAGTCCACACCGCGCATCAATAAATCACAGAACTCTGTCTACTGTTACTACGCTACTAAGTCTATCCCCGATTAATATTATTGTTTATTCGTCATTTATTTGATTGTTTATTTAGTTCACTACTTATAAACAAATTAATTATGTTATTTATTTCGAAAATATATTATTCACTTGATTAAGTATTACTTGTACCAGTCAAAATACCTTAAAACGTAAAAATTTTCAAATCCCGAAATCCTGGGACTGTTACTTGACAATCCCGGGATTACCGTAGGGGTAAATTGGCTCGGGATCCCGGGATTGGATTCCCTAACTCGTGCATCAATATGCCGTTTGTCAATAAAGATTTGTTTTATAGACATAGACATAGGTGGTTTTCGTTATTTAGGTCGCTGCATGTCATTTTACTACAACGGCTACATGAATATGCATTCATGGAAAAAGTTGCAAAGAAATTTAATATTAAATTAATAATTAGAGAAGACTGTTGTAATTCTGAAAATTAGTTTTTAACATAATAGGTAAAAACATTTTTTAAGTTATGTCATGGGAAAGTAAATGGGACATTATAAAAGAAAGCCTCGACTTAAAAATGGGATGTTGAATTCATATACAAAGTGTTAATGGAGGTATATTCTGACAAGAGTCGGTGAGAATAAAATGTGATGAGGCCGGTGTGAAAAGGAGGAAAGAATAGAGTATAAAGGAAGAGGATTGAGGCGGACTTAAAGGTGAAATCTCAAGGGCCCTGTGAATCTTTCGACGAACTGGAGAATACTCGAAAGAAAAGAACTGACAGGAGTCGAGTGGGTGTCTGAAATAAGTGATTAAAGGAATGAAAGAAAGAGGTCAGGCGAGAGTTTGAGATACAAGGGCTAAGAACTTGAAAATATAGACTAAGAATTAAAAATTTCAAAAGGTTTATCAAGGGAAAATAAGACCCTGGTTTAGAAAATACACTTATAAATAATTTAAAGATTCAAACTATCTTCAAGCTACTTTTTTATTCTTTGTGAAAAATATTCGTTATCTTTTCCCTAAACTCTCTTCAACCGGGATAACAGGCTTAAAATCCATTTTGCAATGATAAGAATCTATACTTAAAAAAACAACTTTTTATATTTTAAGTGTTTCAAAGAATGAGACTTATTTAAAACTTAGAGCTCAATGCTTCTTTTTTCAATTTTGTATTTTCGGTCTTAAGTAGGTGTTATTTTTTGACTCTGACGACTCTAAATATGTGTAATACACCCTTATAGTACTTACGTGTGGCTTGTTCTTTAACTCCCCACTTCACTCTGCTGCTCCCTATAACTTCTAAGAAAAAAACTTTGAATATCTAAAATATTCATTGGATTTCATTTTAGGAGAATTCATTTATAATATATCCCCTCTCAATCTCACACTTTGGTTTATGCAGAAACATGTTTATCAAATGACATACAATCTCTTTTATCAACTGAAACATGTTGGTGTGCTGAGTCATTAATTTTTTTTTCTTTAACTTACTTGATTTGTCCTCAAATGTTATTTATTATAACTAAGAGGCTCCGCCCCCTACTCGCTTCACTTGTCATTCTTATCAACCCCCGTAAAGCTGCCACTGCGCGGCCGCTGTCTAGTATAGATTACAGTACAGTAGAACCCCTTATATGAGTCACCTACGGGACCGGAGCATGGTTGGAACACAAAAAAGGTCGGATACTCTAAAGAACAAAAATAAGCGAATATTTCAAAATATATATATAT
>KZ651402.1:67719-105834 GCA_001010745.2 Gerris buenoi
TTTCGGCAAAATTCTTCTGTTTTACCTCAATCGCACAATAACCAGAATATTACGCCACCGCCTACTGAGTCGACTTCCGCTACTTCGCCTTCCGCTACTTCGCTTTCCGCTACATTTATTCAACCGTCAAATTCTGTTTTAATGTCAACCGCTCAAGTTTTAGTGAAAGATTCATCCACTAAGTTTCATGTAATTAGAATTCTTTTAGACTCGGCTAGTACTTCTAATTTTATCACGCTGTCTTGCTGTAATACTCTGCGCTTACCGAAACAAAAATATATTTCCACTGTCAGTGGTATAGGTCATGTTAAAAGTCCTATTCGCTATAAAACTTCTGTCTCTTTTAAATCTCGTTTTGATGATTCGCAAATATTTACTATTGACGCTTTTGTAATTGACAAGATTACTAATGAAACCCCTTCCGCTAAAGTCGATCCTTCATTATTAACTCACCTAGAAGGTATTCGCCTCGCCGACGATACGTTTCACACTCCAGGCAATGTAGATATTCTCGTAGGAGCCACGGTGTTTCCTCTTTTAATGGGTCCTGGTAAGATTTTAGGTGCCGCTAATTTACCTATCGCTCTCCAATCGAATCTGGGCTATGTTATAATGGGCCAGTATGATCATACTTCTGCCTTATCTAATCCACAGGCTTTTTGTACTACTGTTAAACCTCAGTCTTTAAATGATCTAGTAACGCGCTTCTGGACTCTCGAAGATATGCCCGATAATAAATTATTAACACCGGTCCCGAGGATGAATGTGAAAATATTTTTCTTTCTACAACTACCAGGACACCCGAGGGCCGATATATTGTTAATTTGCCTTTAAGAGTGATCCCTCTCTTTTAGGAGACTCTTATAATTTAGCTGTTCGTCGACTTTTGTAGTGATTTTTTTTATGACGATTCATGTTGGAGCGTTTGCATGCTTTCGAGTTAGCAGACAGTTATTGTCGATATCAAGCTTAACAAATCTTTGCATTGCATAACTGACTTTGATGTTGTTCATTCAAATTATAATTATTATTAACAATGGGAGACAGACAGAGAAAAGTAGACTCCAGCGCCGGGACTTGAACCACGGGTCTCTATATTATAGAAAATCATTAAACAATATATATGTAATTAAATTAAAATCATATATAATGACACAACAACCAGTGTGTCAAATAAAAATAAATGTAAAGATGGGTATGTCGAAGCCACCACAATCTTTTTAAAAGAGTTCTATTATATTGAACTACTTGAAATTTCTCTTTATCTGTTAATATTTTTTTAAATACATTTTTAATTCTAATATTAATAAACATTATTCGTGTAAAATGAAAATCGGATGAGGATGTAGACATGAAAAGAAAGGTTGAATTGCATTTTAATGCAAACATTTAGTTGAATCAAGTGTCAAAGTTAGAAGAGTTTAGTTAAGTTATGGGTTAACTTGGGTATAAAGGCAACNTGTATGTCTCCCGTAGTTATTGATAATTGTAATTTGGATTATTTAAAATTTAATCTTTCCGTAGTAATAAAACTACCAAAAATTTAAAAATTGCATTTTATTTATGTTAAATATATATTTTTTTACTGTGTTTATTATCATTATAATTTTTGTTGCAAAACTGTAATCAATATTAGCTGGTTGTACGATGTAGTTTATACAGGGTTCTCTCTTGCTCACGTATTGACACGGCAACATTTCATGGAAGTCATGTGTGGGATTTCCACACCGGTACTTAATTTTCTTACGAGTGTCGAGAGTAAATTAAAATATTATACTGGAAGCTGATTTTGCTTATTTAAACTAGTTCAATTTATCTTTAGGAATAGACTAGACTATCTGTGCTTAGCTGGATTTGTTTCACTACATTTATCTCTTTTCCCGCAGTTTATTTATTTGAGATAAGCTTTTTAGAACACGGGCAAACGAGAAAATAATAGTGTACCTGATTTTATTTTAAATAAATCATTTAAGCATTTATTTATGTCGTGTGTGTTTGAGCTTGGAAGAGGGTATATCGTTTTATTCTTATTATAATAAATTAAATAAATATGCTACTTTGGGTAAATATTGAGTGGTAGTGGATTCTTTATACTTTCATATGTATATAATTACACAAACAGTGACTTAATTAATTTATCCATCTCTTAACAACACCTTGCATTTAATATATTTACTTTTTTCATTTTAAACTTATGAAAGGGTTCAAATCTAATATTGGTGTCAGTTAATACTCATTGCTATTAAGTCAGACTTAAAATATTCTAAATCCGAGTCCATGTATCATGGTAATATCGAGTATATCGAGGTAAGATAAAGATCATGAAAGGTTTGATCTCCCCTATAGCCGTCTATCAATGTATTATATTATTTTATTATCAATGTATTATATTATCTCTACATCAGGAGGGTAGGCTAGAGGTGGAAAAACATATTGAAAAATTTCAATACCATTTAAATATACTATTTTATAGAAATAAAATTAAGAAGTTATTGTTTAATATTTAAACTTATGTTGAACATGTCAAACGACTATTTCAACGAACAAATTAATGACCTCTAAGAACACGCTAATTTCTCAAGAAGTAAACTAGAGTTTTATTCTTTTGTAGTATTTATAAGGCAAATGTGCTTCATTTTGAAAGCTTTTATTTAACTTGCAATTTTTGTATGTATGTTGAGGTCAAATCTTGCAACTGAATTTTAAAGCAGTTAACCTCAACCGATTGAATTGAAATTTTGCATACACGTTTTTTTTGGATGACAATGCACGATTAGCTAAGTGAAGTCATTCTAAATCCAATATGGCAGGAACTTCAAGATGGCGAACTAGTTATTTTTTAAGTGCGTACATGATATGGGTATCAAATGAAAGGGTTTGCTGAGAATAATACGAATAAAAGCTTGATTTATAAAATATTTCTTTTTATAATCAACTTATTTACGATATTAAAAGTTTTTTTTTTAAATGTTAAGAAACAAAACAAGTATATAAATAACTTGTTTATTCATGCTTTGAATGAAGATATGTAGAAAACTATATTCTTAGGTATCTTATTGAAATAATATGTTATATAGAATGGTCGTCATGTAATAAATAATATATGCCAGTAGTGCCTAAATAAACATGATTCATTTTGACTAGTTACAATGGTAATACAAGGAGACCCTTTAAAAATGCATGGCATTACTTGTTTTTGTACATTTTGGCATTCCATTTCTTTTTTAAAAATAAAAAACTGCACATCATAATTTTATACAACGAAATCGTAGCTCCTTAATTTTTGTTGCTGCTAAATTATTATTGGAGGAGACATAATTATTTTTCTCGAGAAGCCAACATAATTATCATTAAGTGTGATTTTTTTAGTAAGAGTTAGAAGGTATTAATCACTGTTTGTGTCTCTTTTGTTAAGAGGTTTTCCTATCGATTTATTTTCTTATTTTATTTTAATTTCCTGGTGGATGTCGGAATGAAATTCCCTATCTTGTCGCCTCGTTGTTTTTCCTCTTAATTTATTTCTCCACTCGAGATTGTGACCTAGTGTTTACAGTACGTTGTACAACCCTTTAATTTGCGTTGTGGAGGTGCGATCACACGGGTTTGGCTCGAAGTTTAAACATTGTGAAGAACACATTCGGTAGAAGTAGAGGCTTTGAAGCAACGAATCCCGTCCAGTCCTGGCTATACAAACAACTAATGTTTCAATTTGAAACTGAAGGCCGTTTCATCGAGTAGGAAAAACAAACAGGTTCTAGTGACCGAACATGAAACTGATATCTGTCTAACCGAATGTCCCCACTTTCATGTATACAAATATCGCCTTCTATTTAATTTATTATATCCAATGACTATAGGATTAACTATGACCCATATTCCAATTGTTTCCTCCATTTCAACCCGATTCATCTCAATTTCAAACGTTAAACCATTTATTACTAACACTTAAGAAAGTTCTTTTCCCAGTTAACCCTGAAATTTTAACTAACCCTGCTCAGTGCGGGTGTTGATGATCAAATGGGTAGAGGAGAGGTTAATTTGAAAAACTAATGAGTATTAATTTTGAAAAAACTATGAGAATCATCTCCCGAGTTATGAGTATATCTTAAACTCTCGTCGTATTTTCTATTATTTCAGTTGAAATCCGCATCACAAAGTGTTTAAAGTCCCACGTTTGGCTTCCACTACAGGAAGCATCATCAGGCATGTGGTGCATCGTGATCTTAACTCGAAGTAACAAAAAGATAAACTGTTGACTGGAAAGAAAAACGGTGTATTTTGGTTTTCTTGATAAACCTCTTTGACTTGGATTTAACCGGAAAGCTATTGATTACGAGCCAACCCATGGAAGCGATGGAGAGGAACACATCTTCCGGAGAGCGAAGAGGTAGAGAGGTGCAGATGGACCCTTTTTACATGGGATCAGAGCCTAGTACCTGGTGGGTAGGGGACGTAAAAGTTGAGGTATGGCGAGAACAGGACATATCCCAGATGGGTGGTTTTTACTAAGCTGTTCAATTGTCCCAGTCCCTAGGATATCGGGATGAAAACCCGATTTGTTTCTAGCCACTGTGGAGACCGATTGATGACTGGTCTCCTAACGCCTATACTGAAGTAAATCCTTAGCTATCAATAGCTCCAGACGATCTGGACAACGCCACACACAACGCGCATCAACTACTCGCATCGACTCCTACTGCGTTTGGAACTACATTTTGGTACTATCAACCAAAGCATATCCACTTCCCTAATCTCAAGGGATTTAACCATCAAGTGTGAGTCCGTTGTTTCGGACTATCAAATAACGATACAAAGTGATCGTCAAAATACCCATATTTTTGAATTCTTATATACGTAGCATATTTATTATAGAGAGAGAAATTATTGTGATGGCGCAAATAATTGGTTTTGATAGATTTACACGTTGCTTTTGTCTTTACAAGATCCTCTGAGTCCTGTAAATTCGAAGAGCCAAACTGCTAGGCTGCTATCAATTACATTTGCTTAATTGTTTTACAACATCATACCCTGAGGCAAAAGTGATAAATGAATTGTAACTCATTAACCCCAAACTAATTATTTCTCAAAATCGAGTTCGACGATTTTAATTTCACAATACTCTTATTTACGAATTTCACCACAGTATAGATCCGATATCGATGAAAATAAATCTGATTTAACAGAACATTCAAAACAAAATGTAAACAATCACCTTTTTTTATTCTAGTTATGTTTCATATTCTACTTTTTTTTCAATTTTTTCACCTAAGTTGTAATTTGAGTTCAACCGTGTGTTTAGTTACTCCAAGAAACTCTAAACTCTGACCCCTGCAATGGTTTCAAAAGTCGTGATTTACTCAATCTCAGGCATAGTCTTTACCGAATAAGGCACATTAGGTTTGCCATCTGACCAAATATGTTTCGAACTATTTTTTCTGCCATTTTATTATAAATTATTCTATTTTATTTTTACATTAGCAAATCTGTCATTTAAAAGCTTTATCTACCTCAATAATTAATTTGTCTTGTCATCAAACAAATAAAGGAATTGTTTTAGTTTGTATGTATAATTACTTAAAAATCAAGTCAGAAATCAACAATAACATAATAGTAATGCAACAGTACATGTATTGTTGTTGTATGTTATTCCGTAATGTTAGCTTATGTAAATAACAATAATAATCTTTTTAGAAGTTATTAACAGTTTCGTCTTGGACATTTCTATAGTTCTCTTTGTTATTGGCCGAATTTATTTATTATTGTTATAATTTATTTTTATTTTGTTTATAATCTTCCTAGCCAGCATGAAGAAAGAGCATTTATTTTTACTTTCTGCTTCTTCAAAAATATATCTAGGAGTTTCTGTTCGAATATTTTAATTTTATCTTCTTTCTTTAGAAAATACTTAGTAAAAATTGTTTAAAAGACATCTCATGTAATTCGTAAATGATGANGAAACGGCAAAAAATGCACCTACAATTACTCGTATAACACTTCAAAACCTAGTACTACCATTATAAAATTAACTGAAAACAAGAATTTTCACACTTTTTTTTTTTTTTTTTTTTCGTGTTAACTTGTCTATCAAGGTTTGTAAATTACCTATGTATTTATTAGAAAGACGTATTATTATTTTTATAAAAATAAAAATAAAATTAATTTATCTACGACTTACATTGTAAGTGGACTTTACATTGCTAATAACAGTAACAATCATACCAACTTAAAAGGTATTTTTTTTAGGTAAATTTTAAGTATTATGTTGGTAGTAATGTTTTTTTAGCTATTTTTTTTTACTAATTTTTCGGGAAGGTTACTTTAGGTTATAATACAAAGTCTTTAAATTAAAAAAACAAATTAAACCTAATTAAATTAAAAATGTATATTTAGTATAAAAATTGTTATTTTAAAAAATCAAGTAACTAAATATCAGTTTAAGGTGCTTAAATTACGTGAATTTGTAGGTAAAACTTTTATACCTACAAACTTAATAGCTATTACCCATGGTGCACTAGTCGTAGATTAAATTTAATACGCAACATGGATCGAAGTATTTCTGCTCTCGATATTATCTCCCTCGGCAAGCCTCGAGAGCTAATACTACAGTTTAACCTCGAGCAGGAAAACATACTTCTCTCCCTTGTTGCGTAAATAACTACTAAGCCTTCAACATATGACTGTCATATACATTAGAAAGATTTCATAATTATATTTTAATAGAAGTATAATAAGCTTAACTTCTTTCGTAGATAAACATGTTTGTAAAATCTTTTAATACCAATTCATAGTTACTTGATTTATCGCCTTAAAAAGGCTCGTGTGACCGATTTTTTTTTTAAACCTTCACTCTTTCGATTAATTTATTATAACCATTTACTTTATATGTTGGTTCGCAAAANATCTTAGCTTGGAAAGATCGTTTATTGAGCTCTATTGCATCAGACTCAAACTCTAATAGTAAATCAGAGTCTGCTTCAATTGTGCCAAAAATTAAATTACCGCCTCTTTAGCTTCCACATTTTTCTGGTAAATCTTCCGAGTGGAATATTTTTTACCAAACATTTAAATCGGCAATATGTAACAATCAGTTACTTACCGATGCAGATAGAGTTAGATATCTCACCGGTTGTCTGTCTGATAAAGCTCTGTCTATGATCAGCGGTATTCCTCCTCTAGCTAAGAATTTTTCCGCTATATGGAATATATTGGTAGATAGATATCAAGATCACAGAGCACTCGCCGCGTCATATTTATCACAGATGTTGGAATATAAAAATTCCAGTAAAGAGACATCAGCTGTTTTAGACGATTTTCTTCAGACTTTTGTTGCGTCCGCTAATGCTCTTCAATCTCTTAAACTTAAAGACACCGCTGATTTTATTTTAATACATTTAGCTCTAAATAAGCTCCCATCTGATACAGTTAAGCAGTTTGAACTCAGTAATAAAACAAGTGGTTCGTCGGAACAAAGTAACATACCTCTTTTTTCTCAGCTCACTTCGTTTTTAAAAGATCACGCTAAAATGTTAGCCCGCACTCCTAATTATAAATCTATTTCTTCAACTTCTACCCCCGCATATAATACTCGACCTTCTCATTCTTTTGTCGCAAATAAAGTTTCTGTTCAACATGGAAAAAAATGTCCGATATGTTCAAAACCTTTTCATCATGTTTTTAACTGTCCAGATTTTCACAAGCTTGCTCCGCAAGAAAGATTTAATCTCGCCCGCAATAAATCTCTTTGTATGAACTGTTTATCTCAACAACATTATACAAGATCATGCAAGTCTAAGCATTCATGTTCGATATGTTCTCTACCGCACCACACTCTTCTCCATTTTAAAGATAAAAGTCAGTTTCGGCAAAATTCTTCTGTTTTACCACAATCGCACAATAACCGGAATATTACGCCACCGCCTACTGAGTCGACTTCCGCTACTTCGCCTTCCGCTACTTCGCTTTCCGCTACATTTATTCAACCGTCAAATTCTGTTTTAATGTCAACCGCTCAAGTTTTAGTGAAAGATTCATCCACTAAGTTTCATGTAATTAGAATTCTTTTAGACTCGGCTAGTACTTCTAATTTTATCACGCTGTCTTGCTGTAATACTCTGCGCTTACCGAAACAAAAATATATTTCCACTGTCAGTGGTATAGGTCATGTTAAAAGTCCTATTCGCTATAAAACTTCTGTCTCTTTTAAATCTCGTTTTGATGATTCGCAAATATTTACTATTGACGCTTTTGTAATTGACAAGATTACTAATGAAACCCCTTCCGCTAAAGTCGATCCTTCATTATTAACTCACCTAGAAGGTATTCGCCTCGCCGACGATACGTTTCACACTCCAGGCAATGTAGATATTCTCGTAGGAGCCACGGTGTTTCCTCTTTTAATGGGTCCTGGTAAGATTTTAGGTGCCGCTAATTTACCTATCGCTCTCCAATCGAATCTGGGCTATGTTATAATGGGCCAGTATGATCATACTTCTGCCTTATCTAATCCACAGGCTTTTTGTACTACTGTTGAACCTCAGTCTTTAAATGATCTAGTAACGCGCTTCTGGACTCTAGAAGATATGCCCGATAATAAATTATTAACACCCCCTCCCGAGGATGAATGTGAAAATATTTTTCTTTCTACAACTACCAGGACACCCGAGGGCCGATATATTGTTAATTTGCCTTTAAGAGTGATCCCTCTCTTTTAGGAGACTCTTATAATTTAGCTGTTCGTCGACTTTTGTAGTGATTTTTTTTATGACGATTCATGTTGGAGCGTTTGCATGCTTTCGAGTTAGCAGACAGTTATTGTCGATATCAAGCTTAACAAATCTTTGTATTGCATAACTGACTTTGATGTTGTTCATTCAAATTATATTTATTATTAACCATGGGAGACAGACAGAGAAAAGTAGACTCCAGCACCGGGACTTGAACCACGGGTCTCTATATTATAGAAAATCATTAAACAATATAAATGTAATTAAATTAAAATCATATATAATGACACAACAACCTGTGTGTCAAATAAAAATAAATGTAAAGATGGGTACGTTGAAGCCACCACAATCTTTTTAAAAGAGTTCTATTATATTGAACTACTTGAAATTTCTCTTTATCTGTTAATATTTTTTTAAATACATTTTTAATTCTAATATTAATAAACATTATTCGTGTAAAATGAAAATCGGATGAGGATGTAGACATGAAAAGAAAGGTTGAATTGCATTTTAATGCAAACATTTAGTTGAATCAAGTGTCAAAGTTAGAAGAGTTTAGTTAAGTTATGGGTTAACTTGGGTATAAAGGCAACTTCATTTCAAACTTTGTACAAGCCAACTTGGCTTATCCACCATCTTCACTTAGGAACAGCTTGACTGATATGTATTACAATTGAAGTTTTTAATTATAAAAATATTTGTAGGATGTCGTAAGTCAACTTCTAATTATATTAGTGTTTATGCTAAGCTATATTAGAGTTGATGGATTTATGTGACTTTTATGACTGAATTAGGTGACTGAGTTCTGACGCTTTCCCTGTTTGCTAAAGTCATCTTCAAGAGTACATGCTTGCAGTTCACTTATGAAAGTTAATTATAATATCAAACTGTTCACGCCTAATAATATCTTTAGCGTTGGAGGCGAAACGGCAAAAAATGCACCTACAATTACTCGTATAACACTTCAAAACCTAGTACTACCATTATAAAATTAACTGAAAACAAGTATTTTCACATTTTTTTTTTCGTGTTAACTTGTTAACTATCAAGGTTTGTAAATTACCTATGTATTTATTAGAAAGACGTATTATTATTTTTATAAAAATAAAAATAAAATTAATTTATCTACGACTTACATTGTAAGTGGACTTTACATTGCTAATAACAGTAACAATCATACCAACTTAAAAGGTATTTTTTTTAGGTAAATTTTAAGTATTATGTTGGTAGTAATGTTTTTTTAGCTATTTTTTTTTACTAATTTTTCGGGAAGGTTACTTTAGGTTATCATACAAAGGCTTTAAATTAAAAAAACAAATTAAACCTAATT
Organism: Gerris buenoi; assembly: GCA_001010745.2. Taxonomy (NCBI): domain Eukaryota; kingdom Metazoa; phylum Arthropoda; class Insecta; order Hemiptera; family Gerridae; genus Gerris; species Gerris buenoi. The sequence continues at coordinate 77,773 of KZ651402.1, forward strand.
AAATTAAAAATGTATATTTAGTATAAAAATTGTTATTTTAATAAATCAAGTNTCAAGTGTCAAAGTTAGAAGAGTTTAGTTAAGTTATGGGTTAACTTGGGTATATAATTGATCGCTTCCTTCAGTACCGCTTTACTGACAAACCAATTAGAAATGCTAATCTTTCGGCGATAATTGTAAATAAATCGAGGCCTTATCAAAGAGCAATCAGGAATGTTGTGAGGGAGGGACGCTACGTGTTTCAGATGCTGATTTGACAGGGTGAACTAAACGGGGAAAGCTGACGTTAAATACGCATCATTGAGCCTCCAAGACTCTCCAATACACTGACACAACCCTCCGGGAAATTGCCTAATATTCAATAGGAAATCGTTGAAAGGACATCAACAGCAATCTGAACACACTACGAGGGGTATTATGAACTACCAACCTACTATATTATTCAGAAAATTATCATTTATCAATGTAATTAATCAATATGACTGTGGCATGCCACGGGAATTCCCGATAGGCCTAATAGAAATGTTAACCGCATAACATGAATATGTGCCTACAAATTAAATTTCCTGTAAATACCCCTCTCTCTTTCACTCAAGCGCACTTGAAATAAATCAAAACATTGCATCATCTGCTAACATAGATAATAGAGTATCGAATACATGATTCAATATGTTTTCTTATTGGATTTTTGCATAAAGTAATCGTTTTAAAATGCCATATTTTTTTTTACCATATTTTTTTATTAGTTGACTGATTATGATTAATTAAAATTATTAAATAGGCAGCCTTTTATAAAAATTAACAATGTCGATTGATAATAAATATGTATTTTACTATTTGCAGGAGTAAATTCTTCAAAAACTTTTTTAATTTTTTCTCTCCGAAGAAAAATCTATTACAAAAGTCAGGGAATATTTTTGGTCTCGCGTCTGCCTTGAATTCAATATTTTTAAAAAAGGGAAAAAATTAAATCAACTTTTTTTGGTTTAAAAATTAGTATGCCACTTATTGTCAAATAGCAGACTATTTTTTATTTCTTCTCAGGTATCGAAAGCGTGTTGTGGTGGTTCTGAAATCGAAATATTTTTATGTCCCAAAATTTAAAATAAAGATTACACAGAAATCCGTTTCAAACCTCAGGGGAATTTTTTTTCGTGCCATGCCGGCGTATCGTTGAACACAGAGTGAACAAATATATATATCTTTAAAACTAACATCCGAATTTCCTGAAATTTAGTAGGTCACATTCAACTTATTGTAAGCCTTATTTTAAGTTTAACTTTCTGCGTCCTTTCTTTTTTTCCCTTGGCGCGATAAAGCTATGTGCCACACTAATTGGAAGACTATTGTTTTCTTATAGAGAATTTTGCGGAATGGTAAACGAAATTAAAATGCTTAAAATTAAAGAGCATAACAAATTAACACGATTAGGCTGACTCTTTTGAGTACATAATCAGTATAAGTTAAGATTAATTAGCAACGGAGTAGTGGTATAACAAAAAAAACTAAATAGCAATGCTACTCCCCTTAGCCACTAGTCGTCATCGGTGGGCAGGTGCGACGCAAGTCTTGTAATATCAAGTCTAATAAGTGCGGAGAGATTGCAAACTAGACCTTTTGAACTTTAAAATAATATTTCACTCGTTGGCTCTCATAAATAATAAATGTTATAATTATAAAATGTTAAAAAAAATGCTTTACTCGATGCATAGAAATGCATCAGTTTCTATATTATTCTTTGTACTTCTATAAAGTACAGTATATAACTTACTTTATATATAATATTTACTTCAGATTTGAATACATATGTAGGATATTATTAATTTTTCACTAGATTGTTCTTGATTTATGTATATTGTAGGGAATTAATTCTTCCTTTTTCTGAAAAGAGAATCATCAACACTCTCGAAAACGTAGCTGAAATATGAAATTCTCTTAAAATTCACTTTTTTAAGGGTCATTAACCTTTATTGAAGTTGACTCCCGAAATAATGAATATATTCGATGTTAAAAAAGAATGTATATTTTCTCTCATTTATCTTAAACGCTCAAGCAATCAATATAAATAATGTAAATAAATAAAATTTCAATAAAACTATGGCATTGGCGTCGGCATTGGCGTCAGCGTAGGCTATTTCAACATGGTCAGTAGACGAGGTTCTCCTTTCTGTCGATAAATGATTGTCTGTGTCTTCGTATATTCCCATGCTTTGAAACATACGGTCCGGAGTTAGGTTGGTAACAGGGTAACACGTGTCTTCGTCTTTATGGACCAATATTTGTCTTTTTGATGCGTGCCTGGACGCTGAAACTGGTCATATGTTCTCCATAGATTCGTTCGTTGAAAAAGTTCGTCGGACGAACTTGTTTGTTTGATACAAATAAATCGCTTGGTAAGCGAAGCTATTTTTCACTGGACTGCAATTGAGCTCTTTAATATAGTTTGCATTCCATATTAGACTGAAGACAAAACGTTGAGCCAATTTGATTTCGTGGCATTTGATCACTTGTTTCACCTGCCGGTGCAGGCATGGTCGATCATGCCGTTGGCTTCGGGATGGTAAGTGGTTGTTCGTACCTTCTTGCTTCCAGGAAGTTTGGCTAGAGATAAAAGAAATTGCGACTCGAAGTGCCGTCCTTGGTCGCTAACAATTGTTCGGGGTGTCCCGAAGCGAATCCAGTAAGCAAACAATGATTTTGCTACTGAATCAGCGGTTATATGGCCATCGAGTGTATCTGTTGATTTATATTAGTAAATATTGGTAACACGAGCGTAGTGGCAAAGGACCAACAAAATCGATGTGTACATACTATGCTGAAACATTCGGCGTCTAATGGAAATTCGGGTGGTCGAGCCTAAGTACATAGGTCGTTTTCATATTATTATTTTTTATCTCCGACCTATTCACGTGCCCGGGCTAGTCCCATCCGAGTCTTCCTCGAGTAAGTCCGTCTCGCCGCCTCGTATTTCTACCGCTTAACGTCCGCTTTTTAAAATCAGTTTTCTTATTCCTTTTCCCCGCTTTTCCTTTCCTTCCCTATTCATCCGCCGTCCGATTCCCTGTACATTACCTACAACAGTTTACCCCTTACATCAGCCACAAAATCAGGTATTTTTTATTTTTTCCATTATATTACACGCACAGCCAGCCGCATCTCGTCACAGTCCGCAGAAGGTCTAAAATAATCCTTTTAGTACTTCCATTTAGTTGGTCCTTTGGTTTTTTTTCTTGCCGTCAGATTGGTGCGTTTTAATTTTTTTTTTGGAAAATTTCNTAGTAGAAGTGATTTCTTATCAGGTACAGTGTTGCCTGTAGCAAAAAATATAGAATTTAAAAGAATAAAATGATTAATAACCAAAGAACAACACTGTGTTTTTTGATAGTGGTCTATTTTATTAAAAACTGACTGTACATGACGACACTAGCGCACTCCTCAGATTTCCATGACTTCTTGGTCGACCTTTAATAGTTTTTACAGAATAAACAATTTAACAATAAAGTAATATAACAATAATCTTAATGTTAATATAGCAATAAAGTACATGATAGGATGAGAGGAAGCTATGTGCCACACTAATTGACAGTCTATTAGGCGTGAGAAAGGCCGATAGCGCCGAATCGATTCCACGTAAAATTTGAGTTTTTTTTTTATTACCTTGAACGGATTCAATTTATTATTCAGAATAATACAAAGGGTACAACCTAAATTGTATTATAAATCTAAGTTTAAATAATTTACTGCTAAGTAATGCTGCTATTAATATATTAGTTGTTAAGAAGAATTTTGAATGATTTGTTGTCAGAGGAGTTGCTTCCGTGGTACAGATCAATGTTATTAATCTCAGTCTTGTTTGAATAGAAAGTTGAGCCTAACAACCAAGGTTTTCAATAGCCCTTAGCTGTTCAAAGGATCCTCAATCCTTGGAACCTGATATCTCTATCGGAACCTTAATGAAGGCCAAAGGGTCAGATCCTTTCATTGTGCCTATGACTTGGGTATCCAAACCCCCCCTTTAAAGGCTTATATTTTCTTATTACCTTTGTGAACGTTATCTGTTGCTTGAAAGGGACATACAACTGTGTATAATATAAGCTAAAACTTATAATGGTATCCGAAAGAAAAAAATGTTTCCTTATTATCATTGACATTTGATTTGTAATAACTTTAAACTATTCTAGAATTTGATTTTTTTTTAAACTTTTGTTTTCATTTTATAAGCCTTTATCCCATGCTCCGCGTAGGGCTCATGCTAAGAATCAGTGGCTATGTTTCCAATTAATAAAAAACATTAAATAAAATGCCTAAATAGTTTTGGCACCAAACCCGTTATAGAAAAGAACCAGGCCCAGGACTATATATTATACCTACACCATTCCATTATAAGAATAAGAAGAATAGTTTATTCTAAAAAAAACTTAAATTTTACTTAAGAAGATCTTTAATCGTGCTAATATAGATATAGTTAAAATTCGAGTGTCATATAGCAAACAACCCAATTAAAAAGGACCGATATTTTTTACCGTTTGTCCTTGCATTTCGATACGAAATCTTCAAATGATACCTTCAGATCAGTGTATGGACTCAATACTAGGGGTGGGCACGCATGAGGTTAATGAGAGCCACATTTTAGTTTTTATATATTATAAAGAACCACTGTTACATAGTATTAGGATGAGCTGTACACCAAGTGCGCCAGCCCCTTTTTGAAATGTACGGTCGAAGTGCGCCGGGTTAATCCCATCTATTGAAACAGGTAGTCCGCCCTCCTCGGCTCCCCTGAAGGACTAATCGTTGTCATTATTCGCATATACTCAATATAAAGCGATTTGAAGTTACTTTTAACAAACGGCTCAGAGTAATACGGCGATCATTAGGAAATCTCAGTGCATAGGAGAATCTGTTGAATGTTCTCGTAAGAACGGATTCCAAATCGAGCCAGAAAATACCCTTTAATTTGTAAATGTTTAAAATTAAAATAAGTTACAAAATTACAATAGGTCATCATTTAAACAGCATAAGGAATTCAAGAAAGTATGCCAAAATACGAGACAAAATCAATTTATTTTTTAACTATTAAAAATTGAATAAATGAATATACTCTTTTGAATCCAGGAGCCGATGATTTGGCCACTTGAGTTTCTCTATGTAGGAAACAGTGTGGAGAAATTACTCCTTCGGCGTTTGTACCCCATAATAGAATCCTTAAACATAATCCCAAATCATCAACTAGGTTTCCGATCCTTTCATTCAACCATTCAACAATGTCACAGAGTTGTAGACATCATCTCATCCGCCCTTGAGAGGAAAAAGTACTGTTCAGCTGTCTTCCTGGATGAAGCTCAAGCTTTTGACAGGGTTTGGCATGCTGGCTTACTCTGGAAACTCAAGGCTATCCTTCCTTTCACGTACTTCCTAATCCTTAAATCATACTTAACAAACCGTTTTTACCACGTTTCCTACAACCTTTCCTCATCTCATATCTATCCTATAACTGCAGGGGTACCCCAAGGTAGCATCCTCGCCCTTTCTTATACAATGTTTTCTCCCACGATATTCCTCAATACCCATCCACCATCCTTGCTTCCTTCGCAGACGATAAATGCATCCTTTCCACCCATAAAAATTCCCGTACTGCTTCTGATATCGTTCAAGAACACCTAAATCTTCTCGAACTTTGGCTTAAAAAATGGCGTATAAAAATAAACGAAAGTAAAAGTGTCCATGTGACTTTTTGATTATGACACGGAAACTGCGAACCTCTTTTCCTCAACCAAATCCTTATCCCACACTCAAATACTGTCCGCTACCTTGGGATATACCTTGATCGTAGACTTACATGGGCACATCACACAGCAACAATACGAAAACGAATCTACACACGATATAAACTACTACAGAGACTCCTCAACAAAAAATCAAAACTCAACACACATAACAAAGTACTCATATACAACACAATACTCAAACCTGCATGGACATATGGCATCAAATTATGGGGCTGCACCAAACGTTCTAATTCTTATTGCATACAATCCTTACAATAAAAAATCCTCAGAACCATCGTTAATGCACCCTACTACGTTTCCAACCAAACCTTACACAACGACCTCAACATCCTATTCGTCCGAGACCTAGCCATTTCCCGTTACATATCCTTTCACCAGTCAGTTTCCTTCCACACAAATCCTCTTATCCGAAATCTGTCATCCGAAACCATTCCTGATGATCCTCCCAGGCGCCTGAAGCGGCAATGGCCTCGTGATTTATTAACCTAAACACCTAAGCTATGTAAACAAATGAATTATAATCACAGCCAATAAGCTCTATTACTGGATAGCTGTCTTATATCTGCCAATGTCAAGTCACTATTATACACAGATCATTATTGCTTATAACATTAAATTGTAGTTGCAATAGTCAATAAATGTTAAAAAAAAAAGGGAACAGTTTAAAAAAAACGATGTCTATTTCTATTGTTTCATATTTACCTTGTTGTGTTCCTATGTCCAATATTGTATAGACTAGATTTTTTTTTATGATCTTAAGTTAGATTTCGATAATTTCTTGAAAAGAAAATGTCTTTTATGTGTTACAGCTATCAGATGTCCGAGTCCTGTAATACCTAAGAACGGACGGGTTATTGAAGACGCTAGTGAGGGTGACTACAGGGTAGGAGCTGTAGTTCAATTCTCCTGTACGTCAGGTTATCGTCTTCAAGGTGAACAGTCGATAGTCTGTACGGACGCAGGCTTCTGGTCTCATCCACCTCCTTTCTGTAAGCTACAATGAATTTTACTATTTTTTACTACGTTTTTATTAGCTTGCTTTCTTTTCTTTTTGTTTGTTTGTCCAGTGCAATCGATTTTTAACTAACTTCCCGAGTAGCTAGACATATGAAACTTTTAGAATGGCTCAGAACACGATGACAGTATTTTAATACTTTTAGCCATCTTTCAGCAGAATGTAATTCGTTTTCAGCAAATTTTGCTGTATGGATAGTTCGGAAAAAAACGCAAGTTATTTTATTTGTTTTGACATGATCAATATTTACGATCTTCATTTTGACAGGTTACAAATGTTTAAAAATTTAATAACGTAGTATATAAAAAGTTCTTTTTATCTTGCAATTATATTTTATTGTTTTGAAGTGTTTCTTCCAAGCTTATGAGCTTCTTATACTTTATTAATTTCAAATTTTTTACTCATAATATGTACGTGTATATTGTTTCTTGTCGCGCACCTTCTAATGTTTTAGTGACTCTCAAATTTTGAAATCTATTTTATTACACTTTATTTTATACTTANGCCTCTTTCCCTCAGCGTTTAAAGCTATTTTTTATGATATATTTTGATCAAATGTTCAATAATAATTAAATGTACTTACGATAACTAATAAATTAAAAAACACTGTGCCAAGTAATTATGTACTCGGAGCTGCTTTTTGAATAAGTAGTTCCCTTTTCTTGTTACCACTACGAATACCCCCCCTCCCCTTCACCACCAATCTAAACTGACTTAGAATGTGCCTCCACCAGACGTAGCCGCAGAATACGCGACTGTATCAACTTATGCGGCCTCCTTTATGATTGTCTAATTTAAATATGGCCTCCAATGGTAAAAAGGTTCCCCACCTCTGTATCTATTCTAAAGAAATTCGGATGGGTAGGTCATAAACAGACCATTGTAGGTCTCATAAGGGTTTCGACCATCTCCACTATTTGTTTCTCTTCCGCAAGCTCAAAAACATACATATATTTACAAAACATTTCTCATATCATATGATTTTTTAGTACATTATTTTTAAGTTACTTATGTTAAATGAAACTCCAATGGGTTGTAACAGCATGTCATCAATTAAATACGTGATATGATTTGAGAAAGTCATGTACCACACAAATTGGCAGAATGTACTTGGTTTCTTTCTTCTTTTAAAATAAGCAGGATTTAATTATTTAAAGAGACATTTTAACTGATTTAAACGCGTAAATGCAATTATATTTTATTGTTTTGAAGTGTTTCTTCCAAGCTTATGAGCTTCTTATACTTTATTAATTTCAAATTTTTTACTCATAATATGTACGTGTATATTGTTTCTTGTCGCGCACCTTCTAATGTTTTAGTGACTCTCAAATTTTGAAATCTATTTTATTACACTTTATTTTATACTTATTCTACCATTCGAATGGCTACACCAATTGAGAATGTTTTTTTTTTTGGAGTATGTGGTTTAGCAGGGGGAGTTACAGCTCTCATAAATAAAATTTCTTTTCTTTATACTATAATGAAAATGTATAGTATAATTGATAAAACGTTGGTAAGAAAAAGAACAGATTTAGAGCTCTCGGACAAGGACCCTTTTTTCTTAGCACTAATCCTACAAAATTGAATTTAGGGTACCAAATATTTTATACCGATAAAATACTCAGGTTTATTGAATAGGGTGGTTAAAGGCATACCCAGTTTATTTCTGATGTTCTATGCATACATCCCTATCTACTAAACACCCTAGAACCAAAAAACAACAGTTATGAAAATAGAGTTTTATATTTTTAATTGAAACCCCTAAAAATGAGTTACCAATTAGTATGGCACATAGCTTCCTCGCATCCTATCTCGTACTTTTTGATGTTATGTTTTTACAAACAATTATTGTTAATTGTTTTTATTTAATTGTTTCCCTCTCTTTTTAAAATTTGTCAATTATCAATTTAGCAATATTTAATGTGAGTAAAAGGTTGAAATTAATCTAGGGTCATTTTCGAGCTAATTTCGATGAATTATTTCAATTTCATGCAATCACTACTCTTGTCCATAAATATAATGACTACTATAGGATATGAAATATTAGGTGAGTTCAGAACATTCTCCATCTACCTCAAATGAAACCTAAAACACAGATCTTAAAATACTATTGACCAAAAGGAATTATCCATCATTTATAAGTAATATTTTATTCAGATTTATGATTTGTAAAATATTTTGTGTATTTTTGCTTATTTGTATTAATTCGCAAAGTTATTTTTTTGTGAAACGAGAATCATTAATTTAATCTTTGCATATACAATTACACACCCACGGTATGAGTCGTTGTTTAAACTGTAGCGAGATTTTTGTTACAAAAAGTTTTAATCAAAGCTGGAGGTTAATTAAAAACCAGGCAAGTTGAGTTTAAGTTGACCAGGTAAGGTTATAATTAAATATCAAAAACACCGTATTCAGTTTAATTTAAACTTTTTATACCTAATTAACAGTTTTAAAAAAAACTGTTCTCTTCTTCCTCTAACAAAAATCCGTTTATTTATTTGTTAAATAAACGAATTTTATCTCCAATTTACAGACATAAAGGGAACATCGTCTGTCACCCGTTCAATTTTTGCGAACGAACATATTTTTAAAACCGCTTGTTCTATTCCAGAGGTGGGGAACCTGCGGCCTCGAGGCCGCATGCGGCCCACGTAAGGTTTTTATGCGGCCCCCACAACGCTCTTAGAAAAATATAGAATTNTTAATTTTAATGTAGATCAGTTATTTCAGATTTTCTATTCGCCTCGACATCGCATTTGATTAGATCACCGGAAAACTTATAGCTTGTTTTTTTCTAAAGTTTAGGGGCTTACACATTTCGACCTTCCATAAATAATACGAATTGATTATGACCCTTGTATGTGTAAGCACGATTATTTGAAAAAACTATTGACATTTTCCTATAACTGACATAATTATTAAATAGGCAATAAAAAGCTTCAGGCTTAAAGTCCTCGTTACAATACTGGTTTTTGGTGGTAACCATGTTTCGAATGGAACAAGTTCTGACGTATCTATATTCTAAAATTAAAAGCAGAGGCAGAGGTATGTTCGGTTTATCCATTGTGCAGGGTTGCTTTGAAGGGGTGAACCAGAAGTTAGGTCACTACCGCGAGAAATAGAACTTCGTGTAGATATACAAGAATAGATTTAATGCTACCTGAGACAAATCGCGTTTCCACCATATTATAATTTTTATAAATTTGTACAAAATTTTATTGTACTAAGCTACTTAAGTTATCTCTAAATGTGTTACTATTAACTCGGTATACCATATATCTTATTTAATCCATAAAATTCAGACGAATCGTACCTCCTTAAACTAATTGCTAGATGCTGAGCTACTAAATGAAGTTAAATCTTCTCAGACATACGTTCCAGTACTCCAACATAGTTTATATTNAAATCCATTTTACTTGTTCTCCTAAATAAAGTTTAGTTTTAATTTTAGACTCAGTTAATTTTAATGTAGATCAGTTATTTCAGATTTTATATTCGCCTCGACATCGCATTTGATTAGATCACCGGAAATCTTATAAGCTTGTTTTGGGGCTTACACTTTTCGAGCTTCCATAAATATACGATTTTATTGTGTCTGGCCCTTGTACAAGTAATTTTCTATCCTTTCTGTTGAAGAATAATTTTTTGTTGAACTGCATGTTTTGTATTTTTGTTTTGTTTTTTTCTAAACCTTGTGTCAACTGTGTGTCAACTAGATAATTCAATTTAATATTTTTCTATTCTCAAGTGAGAAATTGTTATTTTTAATGTATTTAAAAGCCGTTGTTTTCTCAACCTCTAAACTCTGCTTCATTACTTTCATGTTGTCCCTACTCGGAATTAAATATTTATTTTTGTAAGCACGATCATTTGAAAATCCTCTACTGACTTTTTCCTGTAACTGACATAATTATTAAATAGGCAATAAAAGGCTTAATGTCCTCGTTTCAATACTGGATTTTTTGGTGGTGACCACGTTACGTATGGAACAAGTTCTGTTATTTCTATTTTAAAATTAGAAGCAGAGGTATCTTCTGTGTGCCCATGGTGTCAGATTGCTTTGAAGGGGCGAATCAAAAGTTAGGTCACTACCGCGAGAAATAGAACTTTGGGTAGATAAGAAAGAATTAGATTTACTGCTACCTGCGACAAATCGAGTTTCCATCATAAAATTTGTATTAATTTTTACTAATTTTTATGCTACTGAGCTATTTAAGTCATCTCTAATTGTTACTATTAACTCAATACACCATATATCTTACTTAATCCATAAAATTCAGACGAATCGTTTGTCCTTAAACTAATTGCTAGATGCTGAGGTACTAAATGAAGTTAAATCTTCTCAGACATACGTTCCAGTACTCCAACATAGTTTATATTTGTTAAATTCTTTTTTACGACTTAAACCGAGTGAAAGAAATAACTGTCTTAACTTTTCTCTCGGAAACTTTGTCTAACTCACTTTCTCGAAGTAGTTGCCGACTTTTACTTTACCTCACTTAAGATTTTATTTCTTTTGGTAAATTTGAACAGCGTAAAAGTTAATCTCTACCACAACCGATTGATAAATGTCTTTAACTCTGATTATTTAGGAAGTTTAAAATTAACAGTGTTAGTCAAACTAACTACTTTAACCAGAATTTGTTTCTTTACCTGTCATTATAATATTAATTGTTGTTGCTGTTTCCGCCTTGATCAAATTCTTAGGGTAAAATCTTCATGTTATTGTTCCACTCAAAATATCGACTAACTTATCTTTGCTTAACGGAACTACAATATTTTTTGTCATCAAATTTAAGTTTCTAGATGTTTGTCTTTGTGTACATTTTTTTTACCCCGATCATTTTTACCCTATCTTATAAACTAATTTTCCTAAACATAAAATAAAATACTCTGCCAATTAGTGTGGCACATAGCTTCCTCGCGATATAGTACGCAAAGAAACGATGAACTTAAGAAATAAAAATACCTCGATAAAAATAATCAAAAAGTTGGAACGGCGCGGGGCTGTTCCAACAAGTAAATATTTAATAACGTTGGTTCTAACCAACATTTTGGAGAAACAAAACCCCCAACATGCGCCAAAAGTTAGCGCACATATAATAAATTTAATAAACAAATAACCCAGCGCAAAAATCGTAGGAACCGATATATAAACAGTTTTTTGATTCAATTTTACCCACCTCAAAACTAAAAATATCACAAAATTGAATACAACAAAAATTAATTTACTATTCAAGAGCTTTTCAACGATATTCATCATATTATAAAAGATTAACTTTGATATTTTTGTACCCCTGTACTTTGAGGTACCAAAATTATATTTTTAAAAAACAAACAATACAAAAGGGCATTAATTAAACTAATAAATAAATATAAATAAAAAACCAAATAACAAAAAATTATTTAAACCCTTTAACCTACAGCAAAATTATATATCGGTACAAAAGTGCGTGTACATAATTTTTAAAAAATAAATAAATAAAATAGCTTTAATGTACATGTCAAGGCCTTTAAAATGATATATGACACAATATTAAAAACCAAAAAAAGTGGTCACGTGACACGGCACGCTGAAAAAAGTTTACTCTCAAGTTCTCAGCAAATAGGATGACCTAATAAAATAAAATATACTCAATTTAAAGATCATTAGTGTGAGATTCAACCGCCTCAATCAGAAATAAAATTGGTCAACTATTATAGAAACTATGGCCATTCAAAGACTAAAAGGAAAAAAAAAATACCAAAATTATCATCATCTTAGGTACAACTGTACAACCGATGATGATACGACAAAAAGTCATAGAGCCAATGTTGTAGATCTTTTAAAATCAGTTACCGCTGGTGCTATCCATTTTCCAATACGACTTACCGTTTAGCCGCTATAATTCCCCAATACAGCTTAAAAATCAATTCGGCCATTTTTATTTTTTCAAGGGGGGAAGGAGGGAAAAGTGAACTTTTATTAATTATTTTGGTTCACAATATGGACGTTGCGCGTCAAATGCGATATTTACCCTTGCGTAATTTTTATTTAAAATCTTTTTAATGTGTTATTTGTTACTTTGTTAAAATGGTTATGTTTTTTAAAACGAGTAGTTTCGAGTGGGGCGAAATATAGCCATTTGCAAGTTTTAACAACATCGTTTTTATTACCCTTCTCGACCCACAACTAACTTTCCGATTTTAATAAAATTTCTGTTTTAGATCCTAACTAGTCCACTGTTGGTGCCACATTAATTTTGACCTTCTGCTACCATTGCTTTTCTTCCTCAAACACATCATAAACTTCCACAAACTAGGGCTTTGCACTGTGTCATTGTCTGTTGTTATCACTTAATAATTCTATTTTCAGTAATATCTTAGGATTTGCTATGTGTTGACTAAGATAAAGGAGTTATGGTGAGATCATGTCAGCGGCAAGTTTGAGTTAAGATCTCATGCAAATACATTTTGGTTAGCAACATGATCCAGTGATATCAAAGGCATTTGCTAGACTAGGAGAATCTGATTTATCCAGAAGTTCGTGTTAAGGTCTTTTACATATAAAATATATAAGTATTTTGTTGCTTGCGTATATTATCTATAAGTTGCTCAATAGTTAGATATCAAACAAAACCTATAAATTAAAAACAATTGTTAATTTCGACTTACTGCCTTCGAATTACATACTCTTTTTGTGAACCATATAATTTTAATGGTTGGTTATAATTAACCCACTATTTGTTAATTATAACCTGATGTTATCAATTTCAACCTTCTGCGCCTATTACTTTCCCTGCCTCGTGCACAAACTTTTTTTTGACACCTATATCTTTAAAAGTACTTACCTTAATTTAAAAAAAAAAAATATGGTTGGTTTATTGAAAGTATCATATTAAGTTAAACCATCTTCACACATTTAATATTGAATAATAAAAATATTTATCACTCCAATTGAAATCGAATCAGGTTGGGATCTCATTATTTTATACTCATGGTTGTACAAAAAGAACGAAAGTTGAAATGTTTTAGTTGTTGGGAGTCTCACACACCGGGGGTCCTTAAGTTTCCCTTGATAAAGAATTTTCCTGAACCACTATTTATTACAAATAAAGAATATGAAGAAGTTTATTTAATTAATATCCAAATCAAGTCCCTATTAATGCGGATAAGTGTAAAACCTAGATTATTAAATTCTGTGAAACTTATATAAATTCAATTAATAACTAATTGATTCGAGTAAGAGATAGGGAAGCAGTTAGATAATTCTTAGGGAATCGGAAATACGTTTTGGAATACTTTTGGTCAAATTAGTTTGTAACAACTAGGTCAAGTTTCAATCTTAAGTTTCAATATAACCTTTCCTTCTTCAAGATTAGTGGTCGATGGCTCGATGGGGATCAAGTGGACCCTAGAAAGGGTTCAAGAATTACAGTTGATTCCTACCTCCGTTTAATTTACCCTTAGTTTTCCTTAGAATATATATTTAATATAGTAACTTACTGTCTATTTTAATCTCCAACGTTTGGAAATTAATAATGTTTGAATAATACTCCATTATATTATGTTTGAATAATTTCATTTATATACTCCCCGTCAAAAATTGTAAACCTAATCTCCTTATTTTTAAGAAGTTGGTAGGTGTACTTTTACATTTAACTAATCAGTATTTTTTTTGTCATTTATACTTTTTAAAAACACGTATAGGGCTATTTATGCATTTTGTTCTGGTTTTCGATGTATGCACTTTTTTTTTATTCTTTTCTAATATAAAGAATTTCAAAAAATGTGGTATTAGTTTTTAGATTATAATTCTCAATACTAGACAATATTTGTTATCAACCAGTTAATCGAGCGAGCTCTGATTGAAAATGACCTATCCATACAAATTAAATATTGAAGAATGCAAATGAGGCGAGAATGGAAAAAACTTATCTGGACGTAGTGAAATGTATTACACGATGCAGTTTTAGAAGTAGTCAGAGTAGATCAAGAACAGAAGAAAGTGAAAGTAGATCGAGGAATCAGACAAGGAGACGTCCTGTCAGGCTGGTTTCATTGAAGTGTTAGAAAGTGTATAGAAACAACTGGATCGTCAACAATATGAGCTAAAGGTAAATGGAAAAAGGTTAAATCTGTAAAAGTTCTGCTGGCGATTTAGTAGTGATTGCCAACAGTATAAATAAAGCAAATATAATGGTTAGAGAGCTAGTTGACAAAGTAGCATCAAGCGACAAATGCAAAAATATGTTGTTAAATTGTGAATGCGTCGATAGAAAAGATGGAAAGATTTATATATACCTAGGAGCTTTGATAAACCCAAATATTAAGTATCTATATGAAGAAGGCAGGAGTATCCCCACCTCTTTAGATCTGATATGGACATCAAACAATAGAAAAACAATGTGGAAAATTTGTGTGGTGCAAGTACTGGATATGGGTCGAAGACATAGGCGCTGAGGGAAAACCTTGTAAAAAAAACTAAGGGTAACTCAAAGAGCCATGATAGAAGCATTTATTAAGGGTATTTATCAAGCAATTGTTAAGGGAACTAACAGGACTTGAGAATATTGTGGTAGCGATGATGAGAAGGAAAGGGAACTGGGCTGGGCACATTGCTAGGTGTAAAGACGGGAGATGGGCCAAGGAGATGATCGCAACTATGCGTGAGAGCTGCAAAGAAGAGGCAGAGGAAAACAAAGCCTGAGGTGGGAAAGGAAATGAGAAAGTTTGGAGGAGTCACTTGGCAAGGGTAGCGTACGATCGGGCTGAGTGGATAAGAATGAGAGAGAAGTGTTATGTGTCGTATGGCTGTATAAAAATTAATTATTGTATAAAAATAAATTATTATATCAGTTATATACTAATAAAAAGGTAAAAGTATCTTATCAATAATGTATTAAAAATATAAGGACAAATAAAATTTTACAGTCGTGGTATTTATTATCACGGTCCAGGCCGATTTATGGCCGACAAGTAAAAATAACTTCACACAAACAAGTGTATTGTGAAATGTATGTTATGCCATGATAAATGGTTATTTATTTATTTATGTAATTATTGCATTTTTCCCTGTCTCTTAGACATTTTACGCTCTCATATAGTAAGTACATATATGGAGAAAGTAATGTTTTGACATAGTCAATTTTGATGTTAAGACCCTCCAAATAAATTATTTTCTACAAAAATACTTTCTATGCTGCGTGCAGTTGCGTAAAAGCCTAACCCATTAAACCGAATCTTCAAAGAGTTTATTTCAGAAAAATCATGCCCCGAGGTGAAAAAATGTAATACAGAAGAAAGATTTTCTTTTGCAATTTAGGGACTCTATAATAAAAATAGTTTTACCACAAAGTTTGTTTCCAACCGATTTTTCAATTAATAACTTAAAAACTTGCAGTAATATCTCCATAATGACTTCAATATATGAGAGTATTTGTTGTGAGGGGGTATATTAGGAATTCACTAAAAAAAAACTGAGTAAGTCTCATGTACATGGTAATACCTAATTTTAATTTCATAATATCTAATTTCATTGTCTTATTATTGGACATAATATTTAAAAATCGTCCAACTAATCATTGTTCGATTTTAATTACCAGCTAAATCTGTTTTCCCGGGAAAAACTAAAATGGATAAAAATAATGTTTTAATTTATATTATCTGAACTATTTTAAATTAATAATTTTTTCGAGTGTTTGAGGGAAAATGCTTCCAAATTCATTTAATCAAAAACGTCATTTTCCAATTTCGCTTCGGAGAATGGTTTTTCTGAACCCTAAAATATAGGTTTAACGCATATGTGCAGATGGGAGTTTGGCATTTAGTCACCTTTTAGACTCGGGGACCTGAAAACGTTTAAATCTTTAAAAGTGTATTTTTCTTTCGCTATGACCTTCATTTTTACTTTCTCAAAACTTATTGTGTTAGTTCACTTCTAAATAAAGTCACTTAAAAATTACATTATCCTGTACTTTTGTATTTAGCTTCACTCACCTAAAAGAGTAATTTGATTTCAGGTGTAGCTGTTTGTGAATATCCAGGAGAACCGATCAATGGCAGGGTGATCCCTCTCAAATTCTCTTACGAGCCTGGAGACAGACTCAAGGTTACCTGTCACCCTGGTTATGTCACCAAACTGGATACGACACCTGAATGCCTAGCTTCTGGTAATTGGTCCGACCCGTTGCCAATCTGCCATAATTACACAGACGTCTGAATTCTATACCTTTCCAAAATGAAGGATAATTTCTGTAAATAAGGTACCAAGATGTTTTTAAATTAAAAGTGAAATTGTTTAATTTAAAAAAAACAAATCTATTAGGTGAAGGGTCTTGTAAGTGAATTATATGTGCGAATGCGTACATAATTATTTTTTAATTTAAACAATCCAAGAAACTTCTAATGAATCACAATTATTATTAGAACAAAAAATTCTTTCACTATTTCTTTTTTTTTTTAAATATGCTATAATGTATTATATTTTTTTCTGTCTAGTTAGCTTTATGTATCCACTGATATACAAAATAAGTCCCCAAGTTAAAATTTACAATTTTTACATTTATTTTGAAAATTTAATTATTTGAGGAATTATTTAATATTTTAATTTAAGTTATAAATTTAATTTTAAGTCATAAGTTTACTAATACAGAAACACTTATAATAATTTTAAAGCTATTAAAACCTTTTATTATAAAAAGAATACAACAATTATGACTAACATAATTTTAAGTAAACCTGTGTGAACTTATATAAACGTGAATACTAATTTAAATAATGTCTTATGCAAATCATANGTATGGTTGTTACTATAGTTATTTATATAAACAAACTTGAAAATTTAATTATTTGAGGAATTATTTAATATTTTAATTTAAGTTATAAATTTAATTTTAAGTCATAAGTTTACTAATACAGAAACACTTATAATAATTTTAAAGCTATTAAAACCTTTTATTATAAAAAGAATACAACAATTATGACTAACATAATTTTAAGTAAACCTGTGTGAACTTATATAAACGTGAATACTAATTTAAATAATGTCTTATGCAAATCATAGCTAAGAATACAATGACGAAGATTTTATTATTGGACAAGAATAACAAATTTTTTGGTCGTTATACATAATATTACGTTACGGGTTATGATATTAACCCCATTATTATGTACATACAAATTCAGTATAATACTAAGGTAAACGTTACATTAATAAAAATTATAAGACTTTTATGTAAATCTGCGGAGGATGTCAGAAATATCACAGAACAGATCTTTCATCAACATTTATAGTGAATATTTAAGAGGCAATTTAAAAATATTTTACGCAAATTTTATTGTTTTTACTTCATTTAACCCGGCAGTGACAAGGTGTATTTACAGAGCATAATTGACAAGGTGGGGTCATATATGACCCCAGTCAGGGTTTCTCTGAAAATGGGTGTCAAAAAAGTTTAAATACGTTATAAATCTACTGAAAAATAATTTTTATTAATAGATACATTCTTTTTTGGTTACTTGGATACTTATAAAATTAGATATAATTGTTTATACATATATCAAAAAACATTAATGGTCAGAGAGTACTCCATCTTCAGTCTCACTTACTTCTTCGTCTGTCAGGGGCTCCTCCACTTCCTGACGTCAAACTCTTTAATGATTCCTCCATAGTCCGAAAAACTGGTCTACCAGCCATTTTGACACGAAAATATAAAAATTAGAAATTTTAGATTCAGAACACATGAAATTACATGGAAAACCAAAATTTATAGTAAATTATAATAGAAATTATACATATTAATTAATTATAATAGTAATTTATTAATATTTAAAAATTATGTAATTTAAAATAATATTGTTAATGTNTGCAAATCATAGCTAAGAATACAATGACGAAGATTTTATTATTGGACAAGAATAACAAATTTTTTGGTCGTTATACATAATATTACGTTACGGGTTATGATATTAACCCCATTATTATGTACATACAAATTCAGTATAATACTAAGGTAAACGTTACATTAATAAAAATTATAAGACTTTTATGTAAATCTGCGGAGGATGTCAGAAATATCACAGAACAGATCTTTCATCAACATTTATAGTGAATATTTAAGAGGCAATTTAAAAATATTTTACGCAAATTTTATTGTTTTTACTTCATTTAAGTGTGGATACAACAAAATATAGAGAAAGTTGTTGCTAAGCAAACGTTCGACCAAGTTCAGATGATTCCGCAAACAAATTATATCTGTCGTCTAACGAATCTATTTCGATGAAAAAACCAACATCCGAGGTAAAACCAATAAATAAATTTTAGTGCTGATTCTTCTAAAAAACTGAATAATTGCAAAAGTATTTTTTATTAAACTTCCGACGATTGTGTAGTCCATTTTAATCCTAATGAAATCATTTAAGTCGGATGAAGATGTGTTGTTTTTTCATGCAAGTCGCTTTTACAGGGAAAATTTTAGCTTACGCTATTAATGTTGCCGAAAGATAAAAATTATGAACTGTCCCAATACAAATATTTTCATGAAAAATAATATTGCTGAATGGGGACTTGCAATCAAAATATGTGTACATTTTTATCTCCGCAGAAGGGAGGAAAAGTTAATTTTTCTCTCTAGTTTACAGGGAGGCATGTTACTCATTGCATCCTGTCAGGTTGAACAGGTAGTAATGGAAAATAAGAGAATTATGAGAGTGCATGATTCCCTCCAGTGTTGCCGTAGATAAAGCTCAAGTTATTAAGTTCGGTGCTAAATACACAATTTCATTTATTAACTTTTGTTTAATGTCTAAATCTATAATATAATATCATCTTCACACATGTCATGTAACCTCCACAATGGTTATCATGGTGATAACTGAGCAAAACAAACAAGATAAAAGTAAAATCATAATTTCTAAACGTAGATCTACTGATATATATGCTCATTCAATGCATCAGTAGCCACTTTTCTTCTATAATCGACACAGCTTCCGCTACCAGCTGATTCCTCTATCTAATTTTAGTAATAATGTCCAAATAATTACTGACTGAACTTAGAATCACTTACTATTGTAATCAAAATATGTGTTATACATTTTATCTCCACAGAAGGGAGGAAAAGTGAATTTTTCTCTCTAGTTTACAGGGAGGGATGTCACTCATTGCATCCTGTCAGGTTGAACAGGTAGTAATGGAAAATAAGAGAGTTATGAGAATGCATGATTCTCTCCAGCGTTGCCCATGATAAAGCACAAGTTATTAAGGTCGGTGCTAAATATACAATTTCATTTATTAACTTTTGTTTAATGTCTAAATCTATAATATAATATCATCTTCACACATGTCATGTAACCTCCACAACGGTTATCATGGTGATAACTGAGCAAAACAAACAAGTTAAAAGTAAAATCTTAATTTCTAAATGTAGATCTACTAAAACTAATATATATGCACGTTCAATGCATCAGTAGGCACTTTTCTTCTATACTTGACAAAGCTTTCGCTACCAGCTGATTCCTCTATCTAATTTTAGTAATGGTTTTCAAATAATTACTGACTGAACTTAGAATCACTTACATCTTAATATAAAATTAAACGCCAAAATGACAGCATATTTTATATGTACATACGAGGTGATTTAACATAAAAGGTAATCATTTAAATATAAATATTTATTAAAATAAATATTGTCAGGTTTTATTGTTTTTGTTTATTTGCATTGTCAATTACTCAACATGTAAAATGTAACTGATTGAAACCAAACTTAAAGAAAATCGTACCATTAGAAAGAGGTGGGCACATACTGCAAATTTACCAAATAAATTTTACCATGATTTAAATAAAAGCCTTTCACTCGAAAAAAAAATAATTGTCTTTTTATACAAGGTTTGANGCTACCAGCTGATTCCTCTATCTAATTTTAGTAATGGTTTTCAAATAATTACTGACTGAACTTAGAATCACTTAGGGCTGTTTCACACTACACGGTTTTGGCCGTACGGCAAAAAACCGTACGGCGAAATTTTTGTAGTGGAGTATAGGAGGAGACGGGCACTTTCACATTACACGGTGACGGCAAAAAGCCGCACGGCCGCCGTGTAGCAGCCGTCTACAACCACTAAACTCACGGCGACCGGACAGCCGCCGTGTACCCAGTAGTCTTATTTAATCAAATGCAGGGGTAAATTTGCACTTGAGCACCCACTTATTTATAATTGTCCGATTGACTTCGGTTTTTTTTTTTAACTGTTCCTTTTTACAAATTAACGAATATTTACCTTGTACCATGTCGATAAAATCAATAGTTATAAAATAATATCAACTCACGTACATACTGGAAATGTCAGGAAAGGGAGGTTTTAAGGGTGGGAGATTTACTCAGGATAGCTAAAAACACTGGAATTGGTTGCCAAATATAAAAACAGGCAAAAATCTTGTATACAAAAGTGTGAAGTTCCTTTGTCCCAAAGCCTATAGAACTGGATATCCCTTAGTCCTAAAATATTGTTTGACTGAGGGTTGTAAACTCTCCTCTTTATATTCCTTTGTCTTAATGACTATTAGGACAAAGAGATATTCCCTTTGTCTTAATGCCTATTAAGATCAAGGGAATATCCCTTTGTCTTAATGGCTATTAAGACAAAGGGATATTCAATCTAATCGTACTTTTCATCTAATGTACTTTGGGACTAAGGAACATCAGACTTTTGTATACAAAAGTGTGATCTTTATTGATATATAAATATCGATCTACAAGTAATAATCGATTAATCATATCAACTGGACAATGTCTAGGAATAGCGTATGTATGCGAGTGATCTTGTCTGCTGGATTTAAAAAAACGTAATTCATTCTTCTTTTTAAAGAAAAATCCGAAGAATTGTTTTGTTTACATGATGAGTTATAACATCGCGCCATCACAATTATACAATATTCATTGAATTATTTATATTATTCTATAATTTTATGTAGCTATTATTTTGTTTTATGTGTTTATACCACCAGTTTTGGTGTTGTTGTGTTACTTAACTTTATCCAAAATAAAATAGACCAGTGGTGTGGGACAAATATCTTGATATATACAAAGACAATGGTTGTTGGAATTGGTTGTATACAATTTCTAAATTATTATTATTATTAAACTTAGCAGTTCACTACACTTTTAAAAGCCTTCTGATTGAAAAAAAGCCGTGGACAAACCGGATAGTGTGAACAACCTGCCAATTCGGATTTTTGCCGTACGGCCAAAACCGTATAGTGTGAAACAGCCCTTACATTTTAATATAAAATTAACCGCCAAAATTACAGCATATTTTATATGTACATACGAGGCGATTTTAGCGTAAGAGGTCATTTAAATATAAATATTTTTTTAAATAAATAGTGTCAGGTTTTGTTGGTTTTTTTGTTGTTGTTTTTTTTTTGCATTTTCAATTACTCAACATGTAAAATGTAACTGTTTGAAACCAAACTTAAAGAAAATCGTATTTTAAAGACTTCTTTAAAGCATTGTATATAATTTTAATAGCATTGTATCAGACAGTACTCTGAAGTTGAGAGTACACTAGAAAATTTCTGTAATTTTTTCTTAACATTTAGACCATAGTAAAATCGATATATTGATTGAATCTTGTTAAGTTAATTCCCAGTAAAGCCTAGTATATGTGATAGATCTATATTTATAGATCTTCTATTATGTAAAAATAAAAATTGTCAATAGTACTAACCTTATATACTATTGAAATAGTGCTATTCATTTAACTACCAAATCGATAGGAAAAATTGTAAATAAAACAAATATTATAGCTATCACATTTAACATCGTAGCTAAGGTAAAATGAATAAAAAAAAAAAAATAAAAAAATAAAAACAAACTTAAAATGAAATAAGATATATAATCTAAAATTTTGTCATAAATTAATTACGAATATTCAATACATGTGAATTGTGATCGTGTTTATTTTTTAAAGAACTGAAGTAGATAAAAGAAAAAATTATTTTATTATTGTCTATATAAACATACTTATTAAATAATAGTTAAATTAATCATTAGAATTCTTAGGTAATAACTCAAGTTTGTTACTGTTGAGTTATTTGTTAAAAATGTTTAGGTCTGTTTGTGAAAAAGGCAACTTCGTATGGCTATTATTTCACTTTTGAATTTTATTGTTTTGTCCTTTTTGTTAAGAAATAGTTTTATTTCTCTGTTTAATTTATATTAGTACACCCATCATTTTCATTGGGGTCGGGGCCAGTTGTTGTCCTTTGTGTATTTCGAGAAAAAGAGAATTGTTTTTAAATTAAAATTTTATATTAGAACGACGTCCAGTTTAATTGAGGTCATGACGTAATTTCAGTGTTAAATTTGACCTCAAAGTAATAACTCAGGATCATGAAGGTCAAGCTACGTAGAAAGCGAAATTGCGATCAGCGATTTCTTGTACCCTTATTTAAAAAAAAGTAAATTAGTGAATAGACAATAGAGTTTTACTGCTTTTGAAGCTTGTTCAGAGGGTGAAAACCACTTTTTAAAGAGAGAAGTAATTTTAAAATTATTAACCAAGATCCTTGAAAAAAAAACTCAACATGTTTGCCTTCTTCTTTCTTTGAGGCGTTTAGCGGAAAAATAGCCTTACCTTTAAGATCCTCGACTGTGTTTTTCTTTAATGTCTAAATCGGAGACCCAACAATTTTTCGTTCTTCAGAACGATCATATAGCTTCCGTTACCTTCGGTAAGCTCGGAAGAAAAATCTATAATTTGTTTCCAGTAGTCTCAAAATAAACTTTTAAGCCCATTCTTCATGGTTCAGGCATTTTGTGGGTTAGTTTAATTTTCCGCCAAGTGCCTCAATATAACTTTTATAAAAACCCATAAGAGTATGTCTTCGTTTTTTAAAATGATACATTTTATTTTTCGTATTCCTAATATTAAAATTTTATTTCCAAGAACATTTTTTCCCTAGCGTTTTTCACTTTTAAGGCAAAACTTTTTTGTATGAAAAATGTTAAATAGATTTCTTTAATATCTTGAAAATTAATTTATGTTTCTGAATATTTTTGCCTTTAAACAAAACTTCAAATATTATCACATCTTTAATTATTATTATTATTTATTATTTATTATTTTTTTGTATTTAGAGATATTTTTATAAATTATTTTATATTACATATGTGAAGAAAATAATTTCTTATTTTAAATGTTGTTACTTGTAACGCCGTAGTTATGATTACCATTGTTTGCATACAATGCAGAAGTAACGAGCCAATAAGATATTTGGCTTTCTGTAGTGTTTGTTCTACTATGTTTTTTTCAATAGCTTTTGTGAGGTTTCCTGGTATCTGCATCACTTAGTACATTATTTGTCTCCTCAGGAAAAAATCTCTATGAAAATAATTATAATTTTTCGGGTGGGAATTATGAATTGAATTGGTAAATTAGCTTATTAGCGCTGTTAATTGTTTGATATATGGGATAATTGGACTCCTTTATACTCCGAATAAAGACAAAAAAGAAAAAAATAGATTGTCTTAAACTGATCCTCAATAATGGAACCTTCCAGTTTAACAATATATTTTATGCTCAAAAATATTGGATTCCCATGGGTGGAGCCATGTCGATTCTGAATCGACAACAATGGCTTAACAACAATACTTAACAATGCGCTCATTTAAAATTAGGCGAAATTAGTAGTTAAATATTTTGATGATTAGTTAATTATAAAAAATACCGATCACATCCCGTAATGAATCTATTGAATAACTTCCATCCCAGGCTATATTTCACAATAGAAAAAGGAACATATAATTGGCTAAATTACTTAGATATCAGTAACAAAAATAGAAAATGGTGTTATCACTACGGAATGGTACGAGAAAGATGTTAAAAGTAACAGATTTCGTTAGATCCCATCATCCCACACCCAAAAAAATTAACAGTGCTAATACTTACTTACTTAGTCGGTGGCCCTTCTACCGTGAGGTGTAGGGTTGTTTAAGCTTACTCTACGTTTGATTATAGATTAGTTGTATAAATAAAAAACTATGAATTCATAATGAATTTATAATTAATCNTTATTTATTAACATGATGTATTTAGAGATATTTTTATAAATTATTTTATATTACATATTTGAAGAAAATAATTTCTTATTTTAAATGTTGTTACTTGTAACGCCGTAGTTATGATTACCATTGTTTGCATACAATGCAGAAGTAACGAGCCAATAAGATATTTGGCTTTCTGTAGTGTTTGTTCTACTATGTTTTTTTCAATAGCTTTTGTGAGGTTTCCTGGTATCTGCATCACTTAGTACATTATCTGTCTCCTCAGGAAAAAATCTCTGTATGAAAATAATTATAATTTTTCGGGTAGGAATTATGAATTGAATTGGTAAATTAGCTTATTAGCGCTGTTAATTGTTTGATATATGGGATAATTGGACTCCTTTATACTCCGAATAAAGACAAAAAAGAAAAAAATAGATTGTCTTAAACTGATCCTCAATAATGGAACCTTTCAGTTTAACAATATATTTTATGCTCAAAAATATTGGATTCCCATGGGTGGAGCCATGTCGATTCTGAATCGACAACAATGGCTTAACAACAATACTTAACAATGCGCTCATTTAAAATTAGGCGAAATTAGTAGTTAAATATTTTGATGATTAGTTAATTATAAAAAATACCGATCACATCCCGTAATGAATCTATTGAATAACTTCCATCCCAGGCTATATTTCACAATAGAAAAAGGAACATATAATTGGCTAAATTACTTAGATATCAGTAACAAAAATGGAAAATGGTGTTATCACTACGGAATGGTACGAGAAAGATGTTAAAAGTAACAGATTTCGTTAGATCCCATCATCCCACTTTATATTAGAACGACGTCCAGTTTAATTGAGGTCATGATGTAATTTCAGTGTTAAATTTGACCTCAAAGTAATAACTCAGGATCATAAAGGTCAAGCTACGTAGAAAGCGAAATTGCGATCAGCGATTTCTTGTACCCTTATTTAAAAAAAAGTAAATTAGTGAATAGACAATAGAGTTTTACTGCTTTTGAAGCTTGTTCAGAGGGTGAAAACAACTTTTTAAAGAGAGAAGTAATTTTAAAATTATTAACCAAGATCCTTGAAAAAAAACTCAACATGTTTGCCTTCTTCTTTCTTTGAGGCGTTTAGCGGGAAAATAGCCTTACCTTTAAGATCCTCGACTGTGTTTTTCTTTAATGTCTAAATCGGAGACCCAACAATTTTTCGTTCTTCAGAACGATCATATAGCTTCCGTTACCTTCGGTAAGCTCGGAAGAAAAATCTATAATTTGTTTCCAGTAGTCTCAAAATAAACTTTTAAGCCCATTCTTCATGGTTCAGGCATTTTGTGGGTTAGTTTAATTTTCCGCCAAGTGCCTCAATATAACTTTTATAAAAACCCATAAGAGCATGTCTTCGTTTTTTAAAATGTTACATTNTCAGCGAATGCCAATGAGTTAATATTTACTAGCTGCATCCTCCAGTGGCCTAGTGAGTACTTTCGAAAACTCGTACAGCTTTTCAGAATATCATCCATTAATAAGTTAAACAAGAGGGGGCTTATAATATCTCCTTGCCTTAATCCTACGGATGTATTGAATTCTGGAGAAGTGCAGTGTCCAGTTCGCACGCAGTTTCTGCAGTTCTTATATAAGCTCTTTACTCTATCTATGAGCCTTTTGTCCACATTTCTGTCTCTTAAGGACTTCCACAGTTCTTCCCGGGGTACCCGGTCAAAAGCTTTTTCTAGGTCAACGAAACAGGCATGTAGCTCTAGGCCATACTCTATTATCTTCTCACAAATCTGCCTAAGAGTGAAAATCAGGTCCTGTGTGCCCTTTGCCGGTCTAAATCCTCCTTGTGCTTCGTGAAACTGCGGTTCTAACAGTGCTAATAACCTAATTAAAAAAGCTGTTTATCTTATAGATAATTCACTTTTGAGGAAATTAAATTACAAACTAAAGTTTTCTATAAACTAGAAAATAAAAATAATTTCTTCCCGATGACCTCTTAAACAAACTGTGGTATAAATACTCCTTATCTTGTCACGTGTTGGCCACCAACCACCAATTAAATTTCGAAAAAAGTGTTAAATTGAAAGAGTTTATGGTAAAAAATTGTCGTTTTCGTCTTCTAATGAGAGACCTGCTAGGCAATGATAAAGAATATGATTTGAGACTTAAAGTAATACAGTACACCATTATTTTCCTTAATTTAAAATACCTGTTGTTTTTATCTAGCCTTACTTTTATTATTGTTAATTCTTGCACAGCACATTTTATGTTATGATCGCGATTGAGGAGGTATCTTTTTATTTTTTTTATATGAATTAGGGTCAATATTAATAACGTAAACCTTTTTAGGTAATATGTCTGTCACATCGTCCCTCTAAATAAATTATATAATTTCTAGTCTTGAAAATGGCTGGTCAGGCCGAAACGTTGCCACGACATAAATGAGAGTTTGATTTATTACCCTGAAAGGATCTAAATCTGCTCTTAGAATTATTACAAGGGGTACAATATTGGATTGAAAATACATATTATATTAAAATTTCAGTTTTTAACCTTTATTTTAAGTTTATTAAAAAGTATGTATATAAACATAAAAACACGTGTTTATCTTGTTAGTTGCATAACAATGATTTACTTTTCTTTTCTTTCCTTTTGTATGAATCAGCAGATTAAAAAGTGAAACTGATATATTAAATATTTATAGGACTTTCGGACACAAACAAATAATAAAAAATAGTTCTTTGCACTCTTGCTACACTTTCATAGCAATATAGAGAAAAAAGTAAGTTTATTTTTTGTCTTTTAGGAGAAAATTTGATCTAAACTTATTTTTGAAAGTAAGGTAGTAATCGGAGAATGGAACATGTCTTATATTGTTAGACTACAGAAAATAACAATTCTCTCTGCCTCTGGCCCAGAAGTCGGTTTTATAGTCTACTTCTTCATAATAATCCTTCTGATTCTTTTTCTAGCGATATATTTTATAAAAAAAAAAAATTATCACAAGGACATTAATTGATAGCATAAAATATACATTTTTTTACATCAAATATTGAGAAATAAATATATATTACGAAAGTGCCTTAAATTAGGTTGTTCACTAATTTAGTTTCTACTATATTTTATATTATTCACATATTTTGCCTTTTTTTATCTAGATATTTTCAATTAGATTTATAATTATTTATTAACATGATAAGTTAATCAAATTTTTTTAAAAAA
>KZ651402.1:220173-232940 GCA_001010745.2 Gerris buenoi
TGTTTCCATGTACAAAATTTGGGAAAGATTGAAAGACGGGAAAGGGTTCAAAATCGGGAAAACGGAAACGTGCGATGAAACTTACAAAGCAAAGTAATATAAGACCAGCAAAAAATGGTGATAACTTTTTTTATTACACAAGGCCCTAGGCATTTTCCCAGTATTCTTCAGTTTAACCTCTAATCGATTTATCTTACAGTTAGATCTATGAAAAAGTTGATGGACCGATGAATTGCGCTCTGTAAGTTCCTTCGCTAGGTAGACTGAATCTTTTCTTTCAAGCCCTTATACCTAAATCAGATTAATTTTACTGTGAGGATCGAGAATACCTTAATAGGGCCTTCTTAACTCAACAGTCCTATTAAATTAGTATAAGTGCTAGCAAAATTTAAAAACAAAATCAAGAATTTATCATTTTAATAAAAATGTTTTGCTTTTGACAATACGCAGGTAACCGAAGCTATGTAATTAATCTGAAGAACACCTTTTTTGGTCTCCGATTTAAAGAATTCCAAGATAGAAATTCGTTTCAGACATCTGGGACATTTTTGGTTCCATATGTGCTTCGTTCACTTTTTGCGAACCAACATATCTACTCTGCTTATTTTATTGAAATTTGGATGGTCATATATATGGTCATTCTTAACTAGCCCATTGTTGGTCCCACGCCGATTTCAACTTTCTGTGCCCATTTGATTCTCTTTCACATCCACACGCAAACAATCATTCATTTGCATTTGTATCTTCAAAAGTACTCATCTGCTTTTTATGAAATTTGGACAGTTTATCGATAGTAGCACAAAGATAGCCCAGATTAATTTATAACGCCTTAAATATTGGTTTATATAGAAAATCAGTTCTGCTGCCTTAAATTTTCATAAAGAAAGGGGGATAAACTACCAGAGTATTTTTTACAGAGGGGACAGATTACATCAGAGTTCAAAGTGTATTTTTGTTTACATTTTCAGCCTTATCAATTTAGGAGCATTCAGCCTTGTTGAGAGAAATATCTCAAGGCATGTAAATTTTTACTTTGTAGTGCAGATATAATTCGCCTAGTGAGCAGAACATGCAATTCATACGGTAGTCTGGAGAGTAAAGCCCCGTTCACACGATGACACAAATGTAGCGACATTCGATGCCGCGACATTAGTGTCACCGAATGTCGTTGTATAAACAGTAGATGTTACGACACTAAATGCACAATAACAAAGACGCTGAGTTAAAACAGTGTCACGGCATTAGTGTCACCGTGTGAACGAGGCCTAAGTGTTGTTGAAATTTTGTTTAAATTTAATAATAATAATAATTGTACGAGGTGATAAGATCCTTTTTAGTTGTTTTTGAAGAGATTCAAGTCTGTTGTGAATGCATGGACGATGTAGATAAAGCAACATTTTATACTTTGAGGCCCAGTTCATATCTACAATGTTTCTATTACTGGCGTCACGTTCATATTGTGTGTTAAGATAGATTCATGGCAGGAGGTTAGCGTCCATGTTTTACTTTTAACCAAAATGAAGACATAGAATTAAAAATATTCGACTGTATGGTGAAAACACCGAACTCAGTTCGAAGCATATATTCGAACGAGGTGTATTTCGAGGGAGATGTAACAAGCGTTTAAAAAATTTTGACTAGAAAGTTTCTAAGTCGTCTGGGGGGACCAGATTTCACTGCAATATATCAGAGTAGAGACTACCTAAGTATTAAACAGGGTGGTTAATACTTCGACAGGTTAATAATACTTAGATTTAAAAGTAAGCTTCGAATTCATAAAATTCAATATTACATACAATACATAGTACAACAATAAAATTAAAGTACTGAATATTTAGGGCTCTTACTTTAGTAGAAAATATTTTACAAAGAAAAAATAATATATATTTTCCCTCGAGAAATTCAAAAGCCTTTGATAGAAAAAAGGGAAATATGAAATAACTGTGGATATTAGGTTTTGTTGGGGATGGCTGTAGCCAATATGTCCTTTGGCAGAGAGGACAGTGATTGTACGAGGCCTGTAGTCCCCCGGGAGACATAAGCAGGTAATTCCAGCTGCACCGGTAAAAGTCTCTACTTGGGAATTCATCCCGTCTTCCCTCACTCAAAGGGAGCTTTCTTCGTGTGGACTGTCGATTTATTTCCCTCTCGATATGTAAAATTGACCTCCTAGAAGAATAATAAAAGAGAGAAAAACATGGCGAAGGGAATAAAAGAGAGTCGTGATAAAGAGAAGTCCAATAAAAGGTGTGAGCCGGGGAGGAATAGGCCCCTAGGGAGACTTGAGGAAGCGTTTTGAAGTCCGTACGCAGGAGGCGCGGCGGTACCACACCCCCTAGCCCCTGGTTATGAAAATGTTCACGTTCCAGTTTCCTCCTATTTCTTCTACCCGAAAAGCTTTCTGCCTTCCTAACCAACCGAACTGAAAAGCAAGGAGGGTTCTTACACAACCTTGTGTTTTCTTTTACGAACAAATAACAACAAGGGTAGAATCTTCTTTTCCTGTTGAAACAGGAAAAGAAGATCTCTTTTCTTTAAAACTACTGGATTAGGTAGAAGAACCAGCAGAAAGAATCGGCTTCTTTTCTTAGAAAGCGAGAAAGACTTCAATGGAACAGGTCCTTTAGCACCCTATTCCATTCTGGTTCCCTTTTGTACCCACTCGTAAAAATCAGCCAAAGTAAACCTAGATAACTAATTTTTGAAACGCTATAGCTCGAGGCTATAAATTGATATAAGAGGATTTGTGTTAGATCCGCAAGATTCATTAAGGTTGAAAAGCTAAAGAAACATTTACCTCTCGCATTTGGCCACCTGTGCAGTTTTTATTTTTCGTATCAAATAATTTAAGGTTGATTCTCAAATAAAATCTTCAAATTCAATTTGTTCTCTTACAAGTAATATCTCATAGCCTTTTAACGGTTTATTTTTCTAGATTACTTATTTATACTTTATATTTCCCTGTACTCTGAACTTTTTCATCGTACATCAACCAAACGCAGCTAAATTTGCCAGTATTAAAAAAAATATAACTGTTAATTTTTTGTTTATATTAATGTGATTTGGAGGAAGCCCTAATAACATACATTATTTTTGGACCTTGTTAAATTTGATTTTAAACAAAAAGACATTGTAATGTTAGACGTTTGTTTTAATGAATACCAAATTTTAATCAAGACTTTTTCGCAACTCTTTTACAAATGAAAGTAGAAATCCTACTTTTACCCTTTTACTATTTACTACTTTCTTAAAACATATAGTTATATGTTGGATGCTATAGTTGGGTGATAAATTAAGTACTACATGAAAAATATATATTTATTAACATTAATAAGTGGAGTAAAACTAACGTGTTAAAAAATCAATTAAATTGAACTCAACCTTTTTCCATCTACATACATTGTATAAATAGAAAGATAGTCTGTAGAAATGAACATTTTATTTTGTAATTTAATTATTGGATTCAAACGTTTTATGGATTCAATATTTTATAAATATTGTCATTCTTAGAAACATTAAAATAATTAAAATCTATCAATACAGCAAACTTTCATGATGTTTAACTCGTTATTATTGTTATAAGGATTTAATCCTTCTCCCCTATTTTAGGGTCCTTAAACAATGCTGAGGACCTTTCTAATTCCCCACGTTTGTCTATCTGTCAGTAACACATCTAATGTCCGAAAATAACAAAAAAATTTTATAAGAGTATTTTATTATAAAAAAAAAACATTACAATCGAAATAGAAATTTAATTATATTTACAAGCAATAAAGTTCCTTTCAAAAACGATATGTTTAATATGGTTATTTTTTGAAAAACGAAAATATAAACAATAATGGTGACACTTTGTTTGGATTTCGACTTCGATTTTCGATGTAATAATATAGCCTTACAAATACCGACATCACTCTTAGTTGTAGAATACCGAAACCAAAATATCAACTTTTTTAGTTTTAAAGTAAAGTTAAAGATTCCTGTTGACAGGCTAGTCGTGCATCTTCATAATTATTAGAATACATGCTTGTATACCTTTTTACTTAATTGCTCTGAAATATTTCATAGAAATAAAATATTAAACAAATGTATCCTTTTAGATAAATTAAAAAAATCTAAATGATGTACAGAATAAATGTTGTGTTATTACGTTGGTAGTATTGCGGTATAAATAAACACCTGTTTTGCTTTTTGCTCATGTTTTTCTACCGTAATCCTACTATAGATTGAGCTAATTAGAATTTGCTCATACCATTTTATGATTTAACATAATGATATTAATAGAAATGTTTTTGTTGGGGATGGCTGTAGCCAATATGTCCTTTGGCAGAGAGGACAGTGATTGTACGAGGCCTGTAGTCCCCCGGGAGACATAAGCAGGTAATTCCAGCTGCACCGGTAAAAGTCTCTACTTGGGAATTCATCCCGTCTTCCCTCACTCAAAGGGAGCTTTCTTCGTGTGGACTGTCGATTTATTTCCCTCTCGATATGTAAAATTGACCTCCTAGAAGAATAATAAAAGAGAGAAAAACATGGCGAAGGGAATAAAAGAGAGTCGTGATAAAGAGAAGTCCAATAAAAGGTGTGAGCCGGGGAGGAATAGGCCCCTAGGGAGACTTGAGGAAGCGTTTTGAAGTCCGTACGCAGGAGGCGCGGCGGTACCACACCCCCTAGCCCCTGGTTATGAAAATGTTCACGTTCCAGTTTCCTCCTATTTCTTCTACCCGAAAAGCTTTCTGCCTTCCTAACCAACCGAACTGAAAAGCAAGGAGGGTTCTTACACAACCTTGTGTTTTCTTTTACGAACAAATAACAACAAGGGTAGAATCTTCTTTTCCTGTTGAAACAGGAAAAGAAGATCTCTTTTCTTTAAAACTACTGGATTAGGTAGAAGAACCAGCAGAAAGAATCGGCTTCTTTTCTTAGAAAGCGAGAAAGACTTCAATGGAACAGGTCCTTTAGCACCCTATTCCATTCTGGTTCCCTTTTGTACCCACTCGTAAAAATCAGCCAAAGTAAACCTAGATAACTAATTTTTGAAACGCTATAGCTCGAGGCTATAAATTGATATAAGAGGATTTGTGTTAGATCCACATGATTCATTAAAGTTGAAAAGCTAAAGAAACATTTACCTCTCGCATTTGGCCACCTGTGCAGTTTTTATTTTTCGTATCAAATAATTTAAGGTTGATTCTCAAATAAAATCTTCAAATTCAATTTGTTCTCTTACAAGTAATATCTCATAGCCTTTTAACGGTTTATTTTTCTAGATTACTTATTTATACTTTATATTTCCCTGAACTCTAAACTTTTTCATAGTACATCAACCAAACGCAGCGAAATTTGCCAGTATTAAAAAAAAATGTAACTGTTAATTTTTTGTTTATATTAATGTGATTTGGAGGAAGCCCTAATAACATACATTATTTTTGGACCTTGTTAAATTTGATTTTAAACAAAAAGACATTGTAATGTTAGACGTTTGTTTTAATGAATACCAAATTTTAATCAAGACTTTTTCGCAACTCTTTTACAAATGAAAGTAGAAATCCTACTTTTACCCTTTTACTATTTACTACTTTCTTAAAACATATAGTTATATGTTGGATGCTATAGTTGGGTGATAAATTAAGTACTACATGAAAAATATATATTTATTAACATTAATAAGTGGAGTAAAACTAACGTGTTAAAAAATCAATTAAATTGAACTCAACCTTTTTCCATCTACATACATTGTATAAATAGAAAGATAGTCTGTAGAAATGAACATTTTATTTTGTAATTTAATTATTGGATTCAAACGTTTTATGGATTCAATATTTTATAAATATTGTCATTCTTAGAAACATTAAAATAATTAAAATCTATCAATACAGCAAACTTTCATGATGTTTAACTCGTTATTATTGTTATAAGGATTTAATCCTTCTCCCCTATTTTAGGGTCCTTAAACAATGCTGAGGACCTTTCTAATTCCCCACGTTTGTCTATCTGTCAGTAACACATCTAATGTCCGAAAATAACAAAAAATATTTATAAGAGTATTTTATTATAAAAAAAAACAACATTACAATCGAAATAGAAATTTAATTATATTTACAAGCAATAAAGTACCTTTCAAAAACGATATGTTTAATAAGGTTATTTTTTGAAAAACGAAAATATAAACAATAATGGTGACACTTTGTTTGGATTTCGACTTCGATTTTCGATGTAATAATATAGCCTTACAAATACCGACATCACTCTTAGAGTTGTAGAATACCAAAACCAAAATATCACCTTTTTTAGTTTTAAAGTAAAGTTAAAGATTCCTGTTGACAGGCTAGGCGTGCATCTTCATAATTATTAGAATACATGCATGTATACCTTATTACTTAATTGCTCTGAAATATTTCATAGAAATAAAATATTAAACAAATGTATCCTTTTAGATAAATTAAAAAAATCTAAATGATGTACAGAATAATGTTGTGTNATAATATTTAGAATCCATGATTATATCAATCATTCCGAGGCTAAATCGGGAAATTAATTTCAGCAATAAATTTGGGAGGCTACCCTAATAACTCTGAAGAAACGTGAAAAATCTCGAAAACGGTTCTGAAGATTTTTTTTTAAAAACAAACTTTGATCTAACAGTATAAACAGCTTTAACGCGGACAGAGGGAGGCCGGTTTTGATTCCTCGTAGGGGAGAAGTTATTTTAATAATAATTTTTGATAATATGAATGTTCAATAATATTTTAATGAACACTGGAAACAACTAAGAAATGCGGAAAATTCTGACTAAGTATTAATATACTCGTTTATGATTTGTTTGGGACAATTTTTTTGATAATAATTTAACGGTATATTATTTGTTTTCGGACTCATGCATGTGTTTCGATCTTATTTTGGCATTTTATGAGTTTATATTAATTTTATTTGTTTAGTGGATTGAGTGATATTTAATATTTATAAATTATATCCATAATTAAATATGAGTAGTACTTGGCTCTTCGGATTAAATGTAAAACATTTATTATGAAAAGTATTAGCTAAAGTTGAGATTATAACCTTAACTATTTTACATAAACACTCTCTGCATAAACATACAGCCCATGAAGAGATAATATAAACATTCGATTATAAAACAATAATGCTTAAAGTACACGTAATTGTCTTCTTCAGCTTAATTATCACATATTTCTTAAATCTGATTTAGTATCACTAGATATTTTTGGTCAACAAATCTTTCTACGTAAAACATATAGTTATATGTTGGATGTTATAGTTGGGTGATAAATTAAGTACTACATGAAAAATATATATTTATTAACATTAATAAGTGGAGTAAAACTAACGTGTTAAAAAATCAATTAAATTGAACTCAACCTTTTTCCATCTACATACATTGTATAAATAGAAAGATAGTCTGTAGAAATGAACATTTTATTTTGTAATTTAATTATTGGATTCAAACGTTTTATGGATTCAATATTTTATAAATATTGTCATTCTTAGAAACATTAAAATAATTAAAATCTATCAATACAGCAAACTTTCATGATGTTTAACTCGTTATTATTGTTATAAGGATTTAATCCTTCTCCCCTATTTTAGGGTCCTTAAACAATGCTGAGGACCTTTCTAATTCCCCACGTTTGTCTATCTGTCAGTAACACATCTAATGTCCGAAAATAACAAAAAATATTNATTTTATGAGTTTATATTAATTTTATTTGTTTAGTGGATTGAGTGATATTTAATATTTATAAATTATATCCATAATTAAATATGAGTAGTACTTGGCTCCTCGGATTAAACGTAAAACATTTATTATGAAAAGTATTAGCTAAAGTTGAGATTATAACCTTAACTATTTTACATAAACACTCTCTGCATAAACATACAGCCCATGAAGAGATAATATAAACATTCGATTATAAAACAATAATGCTTAAAGTACACGTAATTGTCTTCTTCAGCTTAATTATCACATATTTCTTAAATCTGATTTAGTATCACTAGATATTTTTGGTCAACAAATCTTTCTACGGATTTTGTTTAAGATAATGCTTTAAAAAACTGACTGGATTTGACTTATACTGCCTAATATTTTTTTATAGAAAACAGGTCACATGATCTTACTATATTTCAATATAAATACTCTTATATAATTGAAAATATAGGCTATTTAATTAGCTTGTCTGTATCAGCTTAGATCTCAATTGCTTAATCGGATTGTTTAGGATATGTCTTTAATGTGTAATACATTATATTTACCTACATAACCTGCATACATCGTAGGAAGTTTTTAAAAACAAATACTCTAACTTAAAGGGCAATATACAGTGGAATAAATTATTTGCCACTTTTTCTCAGCCCTCAATGAATCAAGGGCTGCAGGAGGTCGTGAGTTTTATCCCGCGCGTGGTGTTCTGATTTATATTGCTCACTAATGATCACACACACTCGCTACTGCGGTACACTGTACTGAATTTATGATTTGTTAAGAGGATGGAACTCTCTACCAGGGGGCTAGTAAAAAGGGCCTAAAATAAGGCCTAATTACTAGAGTTCGAATAAGCGGTTCGTCCTATCCGTCTTTTACTAGTACCTTAGACCTTACTACTACATATCACTAAAGGATAACATTGGTTATGATGTTGTGTAGGCTGCTTTAGCTTTCATATCATCAGATAGTAGGACACGATATTATTTAGCCTTTCTATCTAAAATGTTTTTCTCATCTATTGTTTAGAATATTTTTTTTACGGTTTGTTTTATTATTTTTATTTTCAAGCCTGTCGTAGCTCTTTAAAAAAATATTCTGACCAAATATTATAAAAGATCATATTTTTATTGCTTAATATAAATAAAAGAGTTTAAATATAAATGATCTTACATAAAAGACAGTATTGGTTGTAATATTGTCTGCTTTAGTTTACATATTACTTGCAAAGTTTTACACGGCATTTCTAGCCTGCCTATCCAAAATGTATTTTCTTTTCTATAGTTTAATAAAATATAAGATTAAAATTTAGTCTCCTTCAGCTTTTATATTACTAGTTGAATTGAGTAATACCTTTTTTGTATTATGTTTCGCTCCTAATGCTAGAAGCAAAACGTCGGGGCGTACGCCCTTCGAGAAGCGTCGCGGTCACCACTGGAAGACCTATAGAACTTAATATTAATTGTAACCGCAGATGCCTCCTAACATTAATAAATCAAGTTAGTCCATTAAGTTACTTTAATGATTTATAAGTATACAAAATAATAATATAGAATAAATATGTTTTGAATATTGAGAAAATTACACTCATGACGAGTTTGATGAGATTGATAAATAGTATGATTGTAATAGAATGAAGTGTAGTGGAGGAGCTACCCTGCTTTGCTGATGGAGCAAACTACGTGCTGAGGACATCTCCTTTTCACAAATTATAAAATGTATCACTTCACATCACCAACTGCTTGTATCAAGTTGGAATTTTGCACGTCTGTTACAATTGCGTACTTTAGGCGATGTACGTGAAATTTTATTCATATCGTTACGTTAGAACGTAATATATCTGTAAAAAACGTAGTTTTCTCTATTTTAAACATTGAAGTCTGCATTAATTGTTTTAGTGGTCCTTAACATTTCATAGCAGTGTCGCTGTTGGTTTTACTAAAACTTATTTAAAAAGTTGTTGTCTTCTAATTCTACATTTGAAGCTAACGTTTACGCAAGCGTTGCGTGTGAACACAAGGGTGGATAACGTTGTCCAACTAACTCCTCTTGGACATTGGTAAAATGAACGTGTGTTCAAATTGTCAACTAAATTAGTCAACTTTAATTCAAATTATCCCTCGGTCTATTTCGTTGCCGGTCGTTATTATCAGATTGATCTCGGGCTCCAGGCACTGTAACATGTCATAAGGAGCTTCGCTCCTATAAAAAATAATATATATTTAGCTAAAAATTTGTACCAATAAACCAAATTTGTAATGTATATCTGCTTTGTTTGCTCTTTTTTTAGGGAACACATTTTCTGCTAACGTTAAATTCAGTGCTTGACACCCTAAAGATAAATCTTTATGAGTTATGGCCTCCAAACCAATTCACAGCTTGTAATTTATTGACTCTCAATATCCACTCATGTGGAAAAATCGTTTTGTGTACATGGTATGAATAATTTTTATTTCGAAAGGAGTCTTATATGATCGCAGAAAAGATCTTAACAAGTATAAATTTATTGTTTTTGGTAAAGTCTTTAATTTATATTTTATTTTCAACGTTTAGATTTTAAATAAATATTACATATAAAAAAAAAAAAAACATGTCAAGTTAATTAAAAGCGTGTAAAAACAAAATTATATAAATTACTAATTACCTTATCTATATTATATAAAGATAAGTATATGTTTTTTTTTTTTTGTTGTTTTTGTACAAAATCGGCGGCAAAATAAGCCTTGCAACATCCATTTTATAAGTACGGTTATAAATAAGATCCAAATACTTAAACCCTAAATACTTAAATTTCTCCACCGATATTTGTACCCTGGCTCAGTGTAATATCTCTTTCCTAATTTGTAGCAATATTTACTCGAAGACCACTATATATTTTTACACTATATACTCCTGTATATACTTCTAAAAGTTAACGCAGTATGCTCTTTTTGTCCCGGTGGTCTTTTGTTTTTTGGTCTTTGGTTCTTGTTTTTTTTGTCCCGGTGCGTCTCTGGCGCAATAGCTACCTGGTTGTCAGCAAATTAAAGGAAATTAATTGCATTCCTTCCTACTGGTGCTCCCATCCACCCAACAACTGTGGTTCTAATCAATTAGGGTAGCATGTAATAGTACCTACATTACGCATCTAGTGTGAAAAGTAGCATTTTCCATGCCAGTGTGGAGTTTGCACCCGTGCGACAGCGAGTACGCTGGTACACAACTCGAGCGTATTAAAACCACACGAGCTAAGCAAAATGCAGTTTTCGTACGAGTTGCGTGCCGTACTTTATCTACGATTGTTGGATTTTTATAATTAATTCAGATTTTCTTTTTTTTTACAACCTGTTGTTTGTAACTGAATCATAGGCCTTCTCGAGATCTATAATCTATGTCAAATAATCTTCTCTTCCTTTTGCCGACATTCTTTTTATATATCTGCCGTAAACTAAAGTATTTGTTCCACCTTCTTTAATCTCATCTTCCTTTGCAAAATTACTTCTATCTCCGATAACAAGCTCCAGAAATGATTTTTCCATTTCTCCATTGAGATTGCAAAATCGGTAAAGGGTTTTTCCCGGCCCTCATTTTCTTGACCTGTTACATTCTAAGACATGATCTATGTCCTCTCAAGTCTTCTCCCATGATTCTTCCTGACATTTTCTTACTTTCTGCTTGGTTAATCTTTAGCATTTTCTATACTTCTCCCTATCATCCGGGTTCCTAGAACCCAACCATTTAAAAAAGATAATTTTTTCTCGGCACAAATTTGTCTGACCGAAAGAACTCCCTCCGCTGCGCTCATTGTAACTTCCAAATAATTATAATGATCCACAGCGTTCTAATCTTCATCTATATGATTCAATTTCTCAGCCAGTTTCTTCTGGTATAGCAGCAGCACACTTCTTTCTTGTAGTAGATATGTTAGAGGTTAGATACCTAGGGCAGCAACCTATTTCTTATCTTCAGGAGCTTTTTTTAGCTTCTAATAAAGGCTTGATTGGACCTAAAAATTAATCTATTTGTTGTGCAAAACGCAGTTTGCAAAGTTTATAGTTAATTGGACTATTAGTTTAAAAAAAGTATTGCAACATATAACTTGAAATAGGACAGAAGTAGTCGTTAAGTTAAAACTTTAATCGCTTTCTAGTAATTATCAATTAAAGTTTTTACAAATTATTTCATAAACTGTTATACTAATAGTCTGAACGAGTTTATCAGAAGTCTGAACGAGACTCAGAATAAAACCGACAAGGACCTGGGACGAGAATAAAACTTTCAGTACGTTTAAGTTCGAGCATTCCTATTACACTTTTTATTTTTGAAGAAGTTAAATAAGGTTTTTTCAAAAAAATCACTTAACTTTTAAATGGTTTCTTGACTTCCTTAGGAAACATTTATCAGTAAATAAATCTGCTATAAAATTTCAGTTTATTTCAATTTACTTCTTTGAAAAACTGTCTGGTACAACCCTCTGTAAACTTTTTTGTATGTCTGTACACACTTACTTGGATCAGTGTTAGTTGTTTTGCATTTCCGTTGTTTATTTAATTATTATTAAACATTTTTATCAAAATTTACCATGAAAGAATTCCTCCCTCGTCGGATTCGAACCTGACCTTCACCCTTTTTTTGACTACAATTTGTTATGACTATGACCTATTTCAGTAGCGTACACAGAAAAAAATTTTCGGAGGGCCAACCTTGAGCGGCTAAATATGCGGGTTTAGTATACCCCATAATTTATAATAAATTGCAATTTCTCCTTCTTTCAACACTATAATTTCAATATCTAACCTCATACTTAATAATATTAAAATCCTATATGAGATAATACCTAAAAAATTACATAGAGGCTGTAAACTTTAAAAAAAACTCAGACCTCAAAGTATTGGGTTTTAGATTACTTGTATTAATCAATACTCGTACAAAACAATGTCACCTAAGAAAATAGTGTGTCAATTAGTTTGGTACTTAGCTTCCTCGCGTACTATTTCGTATACTTTAATGATTTTATAACCTATTATTGTCAAATTTATTTAATTTTCCCCAGTTTTTATATCTGTCAAAA
>KZ651402.1:234379-251068 GCA_001010745.2 Gerris buenoi
AAGATGGCGGCCAGTTTCTATTCAGTTATATGGTTGCTTTATCTACCAAAATATTTGGTCTAGAATTTGGAAGATAGGTACTTCTTATGACAAGAATATGTTAAAGATTTTTTTAATTTAAAATGGCGGTAATATACGTATTTAGAAGCCATGCCACTCATTATTGGTTCCAATAAGCAGCGGTTTTTTATCCAACATTTTAATCCAAGATGACGGTCGTTCTTAATTAATATTTTTTGAGATTGCAATATCTTGAGAACCACTTGCTCTAGGACTAGGAACTTGAAATTTATAAATATTTCAGGTTGCACTTATACATATGATTTAAAGTAGGTTATTATTTGGTGTGCCTATTTAACTTATGTATCTTGTTTAGGATATTTAGCTTAAGTAAAAATCTACTCGAACTTATTTTTCTCATGCATATAACTAATTCGTGTAGTACTTTCAATTTGTTATAGTTGTTTTGGATTTTCTTGGTAAAATTTAATTATTATTGAAAGATGTATCAAATTAATCCCTTCCCAAAAGAGAACCAAACCTGACTCTTCACACTTTGCAATGATCAATATTTTCTTATCAACTTATTTTTTTTCCTGAAAATCTACTTATATCTATCATTGATAAAAAAATGTTCATTTATTGACTAATATGGGATTATAACTTCGTGTTACTTATTATAACTATGTATAAGAACCCCAAATATTTATAAGCATCAATTAGTAGTAAAGTTAATTAAACGATTAATATTGTGTATGACATATATTTAAATTAATTGTCGCTATAATTAAGGATTCAGTAATTTCTGTACAGTTATTATAATTGAAATACAAGGCCGAATGTTCTCGGTATGGTGTCTGGGGAGGGCTCTAGGGGTATAAATACCGACCCAGCTGCAAACTAGGGTGGAGGTCCGATGCATACTTGTGTTACAGCCTGTTGTGGCGAAATCTTATTCCTAACAAACATTTGAAATCTTCGACTATCACAGGTAATGGGTTGAACTGTTTCATTGGTCATGTAGAGGTAAAAATCTACATTACTGATAGTGAAATCGATTACTTAATACAAACGTATTAAGTGACAAAGTTTATAGCCATTCCCACACAGCACTGAGTTCTGATAACAGAATTCTACCTACACGATGTATGTGACTTTGTCCTCCATAACTATTTTATTTTAAACAATTTATTAAAAATTATTTTTTGAAATTTAAAGCGAAACAAAATAGGAAATAAATTATAATAATACTTGATAATTTGCATGACAAAAATACCCACTTCAAGTAATTAAGAGGATCGATTTCCTCCCATAAAATATATATATGAAGAGACAATATTTTACTATTAGAATTGTTTACAATTAAACATATATGTATACTATAATTCCCATCCCAATACTGTAACTCACTATATTACTTGAAGTAGTTCCTTTCAATTGTTAGTTGTTTCGGATTTGCGTGGTTAGCCAGTTAATTATTATTGAACTTTTAACTCAAAATTACTCTAAAAAGTAATTTCTTTCGGATGTAGCCATTCGTCACTAGTATTTTTTATTATGAGTTAATGAATATATTTATAAGTTTTGTGAACATCTATCAGTTGTATTAAATTCACCTAGGAATACTCACTAGATCATTTTAAATGCAACATTTTTTTCACTTTTTTATTTTGCTCACTCATATTTTCAATGAAACATCTTCATAACGAATAACGTAACGTAAATGATTACTATGTATTTATTGCTTATGACGTAAGTGAACCGGCAATTTAGGGTCTCTAACCCCGCAAAAACAACTGGAAAAATTGTCCTGCAAATTTTTATTTGAAATCCGGTTACTCATACCAAGCTTTTTAAGACACTAAAAAACACTTGTTTACTTTTTGTAAACAAGATACTACGGTTGATGAGAGTCGATGCACTGACCTCGAGTTACTAACTACAATAATATGTAGCCAAACTGACGTCCTTTCGTAGTCTGTCTCTTTTGTAAACAAGATACTACGGTTGATGGGAGTCGATGCACTAACCTCGAGTTACTAACTACAATAATATGTAGCCAAACTGCCTTGTCCTTTCGTAGTCTGTCTCTTTTGTAAACACGATACTACGGTTGATGGGAGTCGATGCACTGATCTTATCTGATCGTGGACTTTTGCTTTACAAAGACAAAGTTCAGTAGAAAATAATACTCAATGAATAAACATTATCACTTGTTAAATACATAATAACAAAATAAACACTTCAATTTGGGCCACTACTGATTTATTTCCAGGGTCTGATATTTGACTTCACCTGGAACGACTTGTACTTATTCTTCCAGCCTCCTATTGTCTTTCCTCTGCCTTGTCTTGCGTCTCAGCTCCTAACCTCTTAACTCTTTCTTTTATCAAAATTTCATCACTTCTTACCTTCTCTCACATTCTTTGTCAGAACTTCTCCAAATCAAAATCTTAATTTTACCATGTTAAAATAGTCGTTTCTTACCCTCTACTCGCTTATTATATTATTAATTTAATCCTATCGTTTACTTTACTCAGTAAATTTATTTAAATTCAGTTCTATTGAATGCAATATAATAATAATAATACTCCGAAAACTTGTTCCTAAAACTGTAGTCTCAATCAGTGGTTAACGCGGGATGCCCATAGCAGAAGTAGACAAAGAGCAGATTATAATGTCAGATAGTTTACTGGAATGTTTTGGTCATTATTATTAAAAAGGTTTAAAAAAAAATCTTTCTGTCGTCTATGCGACACGTGGAGCCTAAACTACTGGGCTGATTTTGACGATTCGGTATGGTGTCTGGGGAGGGCTCTAGGGGTATAAATACCGACCCAGCTGCAAACTAGGGTGGAGGTCCGATGCATACTTGTGTTACAGCCTGTTGTGGCGAAATCTTATTCCTAACAAACATTTGAAATCTTCGACTATCACAGGTAATGAGTTGAACTGTTTCATTGGTCATGTAGAGGTAAAAATCTACATTACTGATAGTGAAATCGATTACTTAATACAAACGTATTAAGTGACAAAGTTTATAGCCATTCCCACACAGCACTGAGTTCTGATAACAGAATTCTACCTACACGATGTATGTGACTTTGTCCTCCATAACTATTTTATTTTAAACAATTTATTAAAAATTATTTTTTGAAATTTAAAGAGAAACAAAATAGGAAATAAATTATAATAATACTTGATAATTTGCATGACAAAAATACCCACTTCAAGTAATTAAGAGGATCGATTTCCTCCCATAAAATATATATATGAAGAGACAATATTTTACTATTAGAATTGTTTACAATTAAACATATATGTATACTATAATTCCCATCCCAATACTGTAACTCACTATATTACTTGAAGTAGTTCCTTTCAATTGTTAGTTGTTTCGGATTTGCGTGGTTAGCCAGTTAATTATTATTGAACTTTTAACTCAAAATTACTCTAAAAAGTAATTTCTTTCGGATGTAGCCATTCGTCACTAGTATTTTTTATTATGAGTTAATGAATATATTTATAAGTTTTGTGAACATCTATCAGTTGTATTAAATTCACCTAGGAATACTCACTAGATCATTTTAAATGCAACATTTTTTTCACTTTTTTATTTTGCTCACTCATATTTTCAATGAAACATCTTCATAACGAATAACGTAACGTAAATGATTACTATGTATTTATTGCTTATGACGTAAGTGAACCGGCAATTTAGGGTCTCTAACCCCGCAAAAACAACTGGAAAAATTGTCCTGCAAATTTTTATTTGAAATCCGGTTACTCATACCAAGCTTTTTAAGACACTAAAAAACACTTGTTTACTTTTTGTAAACAAGATACTACGGTTGATGAGAGTCGATGCACTNGTAC
Source organism: Gerris buenoi (assembly GCA_001010745.2). Taxonomy (NCBI): domain Eukaryota; kingdom Metazoa; phylum Arthropoda; class Insecta; order Hemiptera; family Gerridae; genus Gerris; species Gerris buenoi. The sequence continues at coordinate 238,256 of KZ651402.1, forward strand.
CTTCGAAAACTCAAAATCTAATAAATGAAAATCTATGGGCTAAGTAATTATGAACTTGTATAATATGAGTATAGTCTGAGTTGTCTCAGAACGATTTTTTCATGAAGGGCAGACATTTTTTAAGAAGAGGAAGGTTACAAGATTCAGATTTATAAACAAGTGCGATTTTGTAATTTTTTTTTTTTTAATTATAATACGTATTACAATGATTATAATACGTTCTTAAAATATAGTTTCCGTCTCTTGTACACAAATACATCGTGATCTTGCACATTTAATCGACTATACAAATAAGATCATACGCAATCTCTCCTTTAACAAATCTTTTTTCATTTTTTGTAATTATGATTAGCTTAAAAATAATTATTGTCAGCATGCACATTTAGTATGTATAAAAATACATTTATTGAGGTAGTTTTAAATGAATATAATTTGTTTACTATCTTATTTTAAAATTCAATTCATATACTAAGGTATTTTTTTTTCATATTATTTAACTTTTTCACTATTATTCTTTTCTTTTTTTAATCACTATCGTGGTCGTCATAAATTAAACCTTGTTAGATAATAACGCCATTGTGCCCACGTTTGTTTAAAAAAGGGCTGGATTGAATTTTTCCTCTCCCTTCTTCTCTGGGGTATGAAGGGGGAATGACGGGAAATTTAATTCAGGGCCATAATTCAAAGTTAAAATGTTGGCCGAGGGTAGATGAGAGAAGAGGCCTGGCATAGATAAAAATGCCCTTGTTTCATTATTCACCTATCCTTTAGGAAATTAAAAAACATACATCAAGCTCTGTACCTCCTAGTGGACCTATAAAAGCATGCCCTTTTACCCAAAATACTTTTCCTAATCGATCACTACCTAATAGAGCAATATATTGGTTTTAATAGCGCATCTTTAACCCGCAACTTAATTAAGAGAATCTAATCTCCATTCCATATTATAAATATTTAGAAAATGTAAAAGGTTATTTTGGAATTTAAAAGTAAATTTAGTTAATATTTATTTCTTATATACTAAAAGTACATAATTGCATCGCCCAATGTTTTTCATTTACCGATTAGCTTTAATTTTATGTAACAAATGTTATACTTATCTTAGGTATTAAGGCCGTGTTACTAAAATTAAATACCGCTTAATAAGCGCTTAAATAAATACCGCTTATACAGGCCGCACACGGTCAATATATTGATCAATATAAGAACCTCAATATTCTATGTCAATCCACCTTCAATATTTGTCCGACCGCACACGGCAGTTATATTGATCAATATTTGGTTCAATATTTCACCTCATTAAGGCTCAGTTTCATTTTTGGTGTTGACTGTGCCCGTTTTCGAGTAAATAAAATTAATTTAAAAAAGTTTTAGTTAGCTTTAGTTTTAGTTAAAACGAACTGTTTGTCGCAAACGATGGATGAAAGACTGGTTAAATAAAAAAGAAAGATACTGCCATGTAGACAATATAAATTTATTTATCAGACTAATATTATTTATTGGATTGCTTATTCCTCAGTTTATCTTATTACATATTATAACTGTTTATGGCTGGCCACACACGGGGCGATATGAAAGCGATACAGCATTGATACTATATTATTGCTGTGCGATATCATCGCCGATATCGGCGATCTAAATTCTGGGCATCCGCACACGGGGCGATACTTTATTCAGTCGACTCATTCCTTAAGTTACTCTGTTAAATTTATTTATTTTCAATCTCTTATATAGTTATTCCTTAAAATAGACTATAAATAAACAGGTCAAGTGTGTGCTAGCCAGTGCTACACAGCGAGGGTCCGTAGGCCACACTGTATATTAAGTAGTACCCTATTGATGGTGTTTTTTAAAATCCTAAAAAGCTTATTTTGGACTATCCTATAGGTATGATATTCTCAAAACACATAAACAAACTTCTGATGATGCATTTTATTGCCACAGAACCGGACTGTAAACATATAAATACATTAAAAAGACCATAATTATAAAAAACAACGTATTTTGCCAATAAAAAATAAAATAATTTTTTATTATACATGCCAAATTTCAAAGTCATCGGACGAAAGGAGTAGCCGTGAGAGCATTCGACGGACGGACGGACAGACAGACACACGCGCGAAAATATAAGGGTCCTTGGCTTTTGCCTACGGACCCTAAAAATACAAAATATAATGATGCAGTAATCTTTGAGGAGAATATTTACAATTTTGTCGTAACCAATCATTTTAAAAATTAAACCTGCGCGACCTTTACCTAGGAAGCAACAGGTAGGCGATATCGTATCGCTTTTATATCACCCCGTGTACAACGGCCTAAGGCTTTCGTTTTTAAAATTTAACAAAATATTCTGAGAGAGAGCAGTGTCGGCTTAGTTTGGTCGCCACAGGCAGCCTCCTGCCCCGCCTGTGCGTAGCGCCGGAGCTGTAAAAAGCATAGTCATGCAACCATCCACTCGGTGTGAAATCTCAACCTCAACTGAATATATTGATCAATGTATTGAAGTACGACCGCACACGGTCAATATATTGATCAATATCCCTATATTGATCAATATAAATAAAAATATTTAAATTTTGTTCAATATCATCAATACTTACTTCAATCCACTCCGCACACGATCAATATATTGATCAATATTTCCCTATATTGATCAATATATTGACCGTGTGCGGCCTGTATTATAAGTCACTTAAAATAAATGTAAAAACTAAAAATTTAGATTTTAATAGTTTATTTTGGATTTCATTTGTTTGTTTATAAATTGCTAACATTAGTGTTTTTAAGCATTGAGAGTATCCTTATTATTTCATTTAGTCTTAATTTGCTATCATCTGGTTAAGACAAATAATTCGTGAGTGCTTAACCTAGGTCAATATTATTTTTTTGTTATAAAAATGCCTTGTCAATATTTTCTATAGAATACACTGACGTTCATTTTATATATTATGGCCTATGCCCTATCCTATGCAATGGAAGTGCATTTTTTTACATTAAACATTTATCACTCTGTATTCTTTTTGTTTTGTTAAAGAAGTACCCTACATTACACTTATATGTAAAGTATACGTTGATGTAAGTTGGTGGTCTTTTGAAGACCAAATAATAGAAAGACCCTCTGTACTCGGTCATTGTTTACTGACAACATCTGTTTAATTTTTCATGTAGAGTCATTGAGATTAATGATAATATACAGCCTATTGCCTTCAGTCTATTGATGCAGTCCTAAGCTAAGCACCATTCCAACATTGAATAGCTAGAGCCTAAGGGGACCAAAACAAAAAACAAAACGATTTATAAATAATAATATTGCTTCTTCAAACTTTCCTTTCTCGCACACAATGTTATTTGAAATGAGTACATATAAACTAAGATAGCACTTTAATAAAATATGTAGAGTTGTCATCAATAAGTCGTCATTCTTTCAGGAATGTGATATTGTATATCCTTGAAAGGGGATCACAGAACATACTTGACTCAGTCATATACATAGTGGCTAATGACTCACTTCATGTGCACAGTCTCTTGATAGTAGTGTCTCTTAATATGCTCAAAACGTCGGAATTCAAACAATATCAGACTCGGTCTCTGTAAGAGTCCAGAAGATCTACAAATATCGAAAGCGTAAAAAAAAATTAAAAAAATTAGTCAGAAGACAAATTGAGTTAGAAACACTATTACACTTCTAAACATATGTTCTATAACCCTGGAATTTCATTAACAAACTGCAGTATATTATTCAATTCATTATGTTATTATTAAATACGGTTCGTAATTATTGTATTATGGACAACCTCCTTACTTTAAAAATTCCTCCAAACCATAGCCTGTTATATGTTATTTTAATCGTTGATTTAAATTTGCTGTTTACTTTGCCCCTATTTACCTACAGGGTGACCGGAAGTTAACCAGCCAAACTTCATGGTTAGTTACCATGGCCAAATTGGAACAAAAAATGTCGAGTAAGCATATGCCGAACTCTCAATAGTTCTCGAGATATCGATTTATTTCTTTTTTTTAAGTGTTTCACAAAAATTTCCAAAAAATTCCAAATATCTAAAAAACTAAATGAGATAGGGAAATCAGGGTAAGGAACAATTTTAAAGAGCATAAAAAAACCTTTCGGAATCACTTATTTATTTTCAAATTATCAGCTGCTAAGCGTCTTTTAAGTCCTGTTACATTTGAAAATTTGGATTATTTAAAATTTGACCCCGAAATTCCTGAGCTTTCTACTCATAATTGAAAGATGCTAGAAGTGTGACGATTTCAGGAAAAACTTCTGCTTTTCATAAGCTTTCAAATGGTATTATTAAATCTTGAGATCAACGGACTAGTTTTTGAATTATAGTGAATTGAATGGTACCAGACGTGCATTTTTTTGGTCCGGATCAAAACCAATTCTAGTACAAATGCAAAAAAGGTTTCCCCAAACGATACAACATCACTTAGGGTTTCTTATAGGAAATTTGGCGCTGAACAAAAAANTTTTTTATGCTCTTTATAATTGTTCCTTACCCTGATTTTCCTATCTCATTTAGTTTTTTAGATATTTGGTATTTTTTGAAAATTTTCGTGAAACACGTAAAAAAAAGAAATAAATCGATATCTCGAGAACTATTGAGAAATGGGCATATGCTTTCTCGACATTTTTTGTTCCAATTTTGCCATAGAAACTAACCATGAAGTTTGGCTGGTTAACTTCCGGTCACCCTGTATATTTTAGGGATCAAATTTTAGAAAATCCCTTCTAGACTGTCATCAATATTGTTGTTGGAAGTATCATACCGTATACTATGATTTTAGTTTAGCGTTTCAAAGAAGTGCTGGTAATTTTTTACTGACGGGACTTCAAATATGTAAAAAGCCGTTAATCTTAAACCAATTGGTGAATACAAGCTGAAGTTGGTTATATAACTGGAAGCTAGCTTAATAATTTCAAGATTCTAGTGCTACTTGTGCCGGAGATATCTTCATATCGATTATTACGTTAGTTAACCTAGAGGCAAGGAGCGTTTTAGCTTTATAAATCTCCTGGAAATTTCGAGTTTTATCATTTTTTTTTATAATATTGCGAGTACGAAACAAGGTTTAAAATCTTAATTAATCTTTAATGTACATACTTGCGTGTATAAGGTACACACAACTTGTTTTCAAAGTTGTTTAACTTTGCTAAAGGCTTTTGTTATTTTATAAAGCAATATATTAGTGAACCAATTATCGATTTTATCTGATTCCGTTATCTACAGTATATATTCGAATAACGAGAAAGGCTGGTAAAAGATAAACTCCGTATCCGGTTATTGGTTGAGACTTTAAGACCCGCTTTAGGTTATAAATATTCAAGAAATACACGTGATGATGTGAGGCAAGCTTGATCTTTGGACTCATTAAAACTTTAAATCGAGCCAATATACTCTAAAGACTTAAGTTCAAGTTGGCCTAAAACGAAGAACTCAAGAAACCTTAAACTCTAACTTATACTTTCCTTCCCCTTTTCTTGAAAACCTCTTATAATTACTTGCCTTCGGTGAAACTCAAACTGAAATTATTAATAAACAGAGCATTTTAATCATTGCCTAACCGCCCCCTAGAGGAGTTAGCAAGACTAGAGCCCTAAGGGTTCGAGGAAGAGATCCCGGTTAAAAAGCATCATATTTCAATAAAGAGATATAACAAGGATGAACCATTAACTCGCTTTTAACAAGGGTAATCATGAACTCGATAATTAATGGTTATTGCAATTGGATAACTTATGAAATATTTCACAGAAGAACCTGGGATTGGCTATACATAACATTCTAGACGTGTGCATGAATAACTAATGGACTTTATATCTTTTAATAGAATGTTTGGGTATTTCTTACAATATTTTAGCTGTAATCATTAGGAATTAATAATTTTACATCATTTATTTTCTTTCTATGTCTACCGAACAGCATTATAACTTTAAACTTTGATCTCTGCATAAATTAATAAATCGACACATAATAAATCAGATAATAATGTTTCAAAGGCTGGAGAAAGAATCACTTAGAATGATACTCTATAGAGGTCAATAGATATACTAGTAATGACTCATAACTACACGATATCTCTGAAAGCTTTTCATCCGACAGTATTCACTTGGGAAATAAGGTGTGCACGTGATCGAGAGAATGAAGTAAATAAAAAAAGCACAGACCGTATTCAAGGCTCATGGAGTCTTCAAAATATAGTATATTTTTGCGCAACGAATGGAAGACTATCAATAATAATCAGTATGGAAAAAATGCTCTAGCTCGAGTCTCTTCCAAAATAACAATTCCAACATAACATTGATGAAATTCCTTAGTTACTCCTGTGCTCAGCTAGATGTTTTTAAGAGATGGAAAGAATTTTTTTAAGCATCAAGGTGAATTCTTTCTTACGANATACATTTCTTCCGAGAAAAGTAAAAATATGCGTGGTTTTGAGTTATACGGCTGTTTCAAAATAATATACCTATTCCTAAAAAAATATATTATAACAGAGTACTTCCATAATGGATACTATTGTAAAATATGTAATGCGTATATTTCGGAGCAACTCCGGTGTAGCTTAGTTGGTAGAGCGCTATACCGAAAATACACAGCCCTGTGCTTACAATCCCGGCGCCAGAGTGTATTTTTCACTGCCTCTCTCCAGTTTTATATATATATATATATATATATATATATCATCAAGAGAGAGAGAGAAAATTCATCAAATTCATTAGTTTTATATATAACTAAGAAGAATTCATTTGTAAAACCAACGAGCTAATTCAAATTTATCTTGTTTCAGGAAAAATTCGTAAAATCAAGCAGTACACGATGAAGAATGCTCTCAGATCAAGATATGAAAATTGTATACGGCTGAAATTGAAAGCAGAAGACTGCATCTACATCGAGGAAGATTTTGATCAAGTAAGTTTTACATTCGTTGAACAATTAATTACTTTTAACATGGTTTATATGTTTTTGAATCATTAGCTCCAGGAATAACATTAATGATTAAATGTCTTTGAATTATACATGTGTCTACATAACTAATGTGTTGACGTGAGTCCTAGTTTATCTGTAAAATTTGTACTTCAGCGTACAGTCACCTTATTGCAGAGTAAATTTACCGTATTGGACAGTAAATTTGCTGTATTTCATAGTAAGCTAACCGTGTAACGCTGTAAATTCACCGTATTTAATAGTAATAATAGTAATAGTAATAGTAATTTATTGATTTAAAACATAAGAAATAACATATTACAACAAAATAAAAACACACAGTACTTTTCCTACTATAACTAACTTTTTATACTATACTATTTATCACGTTTACGAAAATACTGTGATGCCTATACTTTCTATTAAATTTATAGAAATGTTTTTTTAATGAACTTCCTCTAAGACCGACGCAGGAAGAATATAGAATTAACACTTAAAAGTCTGGCTCTTAAATTAGTAGCATAAAATCAATTTATGAAGACGACTAGTTGCCTACGATGTTTTGCGACTGATTTTTTCAATCATCAACAATTGTTTGTCCGTAATGTCTAGATTCTTCTAATTAATCGTCTCGATTATGGTGTATAGTTCCTTTACTAACACCCTTATGTTTTACCGTCTTACTATTCTTTGCTCTACTATCTGACCTTTCCCAGCATCCTTTCGCAAAATTGTCCTTATGCGTTCAACTCCTACAAATCACGTTTATAGGATTACATTTTTGGTGTAACTTTATCACCCGTATTTATTATTCTCCCTTCTTTTCGCATTTATATTTTTAGAAACTCTAAATACCTCACTTAAAATTTTAATATTTGCACTACTCCCAGTTTTAGGTTTTGAAGTTACTTCCTGTTCGCATTTGAAATTTAACCGATTAAAATTTAAATCAAACTGTAAAAACTTGTTTCCGCGTCGTCCCTTCTAGCTCTCTTAAAAGAAAATCGTGCCGCGAATATTGTTAATTTAGGTTTATATATTTTTTAAATATCCCTCTTCAATATATCTTCTTGTTCATCTTCGTTGCTGGACGTAATGTCGTTGGTCCTACATATTATGCCAGTTATAGTTTTCTCTGGGCTTTTTCGGCTAGCTCATTAGCCACACCTAATCCCTTTACCCTACACATTGTTTCAAACTGGTCCAGGTAATTATCTCAATTATACTTGCTTTCAATAATTTCGTGGTTTGTGCATTTTGTCATTTTTAATACCAAGTCATGATGTAATTCCACTCTATCTTTGTTGTGGATTTATCTCCTAATTCTTTCGGACATATAAGATTATTCTCTTCGCCAATATAATTACTAAGATACTTATTTATTTTACCGACACAATTGACTAAACAAATGATAAGTGACTACTATTACTATGTAGTTATAATACTTTCTGCTTAAGACCTTACCTTTAACATTTTAATCTCTAAGTTATTTAATATCACTTAAAGTTAAGACTTTTAACTTCAAACTTCTTTAAGCACTTCAAAGAATACTATATGTTCGCCCCCGGGGGGGATTTGCCCTGACCTGGCCACGAAATGTTTAATAGGTTGTGTGAATGAAATAATAAATTTGGAAAAGAGTAAATTAGCTTTAATGAACTGTAGATTGAATAATATGTACTTAACAATAAATAAACATATAATAATAAGTGGCCTAGAAATTATATATAAAAATTATCTGAATGTGGTGAGGTGGAGTGCTGTGGCTGAGAAGTTTCAGATGAATGTCGAATTTTGTGTGGGCAGAGCACCAAGGCTGGATACCAGCAAAAATAATGAAGAAAGAGTTCTCCCACCTGGATGCCAAGGCTGGTAGAACAACTTAAGTGAAAATTGGCTTTATATGTAAAAAAAAAAAAATGGATTGCCACAATGCCAAGACTTAGGATCCACAACACTTACTATCTGCTCTTAGAATCTTCCCTCCAAGAATTTGGGCAGTTAGATATTTGAATATTTAAACTTTGAAGCAGTTCTGCCAGTCTCATTCCACCTACTCATTAAAACGTCTAAATAGAGATCTAAGTGGACTCGATATCTGGATAAGTCTGGAACTCTGTATTGCAGGTTTAGCAAATCAGACAAAGGATGATGTAGGTAGAGGTACTAGCAGGATGGTGTCATATTAAGTGTTCAAACTACTTTGAAACTATATATTTTAGTTTTAAAAACATTTCTGTTTAAAAAGTATAGGTATTCATATTTTTAACAGCATTCTCAATGTAAATTTAACTTTCAACTATTAAACATTAAATAGGTCTAGTATTTTTTCTTAAAGATAAAAGGATGTCCTGAAGTTGATAAAACTTAAGAAAAAAATATAGCCCACGGAAGAGGAAGGAGGACTAGAGAGTGAAATTAAGGAGGTCCAAGGGTTTTAAAGCCTCAAGGTTACTTTGTATGGACCTTATCACTTGTTGTGTATTACATAACAGGCAAGAATAAAGGGCAAGGAAAATTTGACTTTACAATAGGAGCCTACCATAGTATTATAAAGATGAAGACGGTGCAAAACTTTAAATAGCTCTCATAACCACCGTCCGAACTCCTCTCGAGTTTAAGATAAAAGAGTTCTTTCATCTCTTTTTGCCTTTCAAAGCTACTTCACTATCTTCTTTTCTTTTTCTCCCCTCCCACCTCCTTTTTACCGAAGCTTGCAAAAAGTCAAAAAACAAACTTCCCCGTTACAAATGAGCTGGAAAAGTAGGTCCTCTCACTTGTCCAAAAGGGTTGAAAATAATAAAATTTTACACCTATTTCCAAAAGAAAAAAAGGGTATAACCTACATAGGGCTCATTGCCTGCTTCACCTTAAGTTCATTTTAGAATCTAATTTTCCTTTTTCTTCTTGTGAAAAAGTTTTTCCTCGAAGTAAAAAGGCTCCTTAACTTTTCTTTCGTTAAATTTCATCCGTTTAACTCAAGCAGATCCATTGGGATCTCTAATGTTTACGACCGTACTCTCTAATCTAACTTTGGTCCTTTTTATAATTCATATAATTCGTCTCGGGGCCTTATTGGATAGAGAGTGATTAAATTTCATCTTCTTTTTGTTATTAAATTTAAGAAATAATGTTAAAACTTTTTTTTTTTTACCAATTTACAACCTTTTCATTTTCTCACTTTTACCAATAATTTAAAAAATTTAATAAGGATTCTTTATCTATAGTTATAGTTCGTATAATAGTGCTTTTTCCTTAATCTTTTCGCTTACTTCTATTAGTATTATTTTCAGGGTGCGCGTACGTAGCCAAAACCGAGAACCCTTACACATTCCTCCACTTTTTCGTATACCACCCTGTACCAATTTTTTACATAAATCAATAAAACAAACTTCAAAGTTCAAAAAGTTATTCTTTGTAAAAAAAAAAACTTGTTTAAAGATTTAAAAGTGTGTGTGTATTACATAACAGGCAAGAATAAAGTGTATGCGTAATATTTTCTTGGAAATTTAAAAACAATTTCTAAAAATAATTATAATAATATAGTAATGCTTTGTGGTAGTTTACAACTTATAAAATAAACAGTTAAACATAATTCGCGTAGCTAGTACATTCGAAAGAGTAAAATAAATAATTATCTCATCAAATAATGAATAATACCTAAGGTACTATAAATTATTGTGGATATACCCTGACCCTGTAAAATATGGGTCGTATTTAATCCTAAAGATACATTTACATAAAGAAACTCCGTGAGAGCGGAATATATATTTTGTCAGTGTTGTCCCATCTCTATTCTTAAGGGATTTCGGTTGGTTTAGGTTGGTAAGATGTCAAGTTTCAGTGACCCAAGCCTTATAGGGTCCGATAGGTCCTACACACAAACTCTTATTTACACAACATTATTACTTCTATCCTGACATAAACATCTCTTTTCTTGCCGTGCTGCTAGGGATTGGATTCGACCCAGGCCCGCATTACATTCTGCCTTTGCTAACTTTACTAACTCCATACTTACAGTATTAAATTCAGATCAATATTATAGAGATTTAACTCTATATTAAGATAATACTCTATATTTTTAACATTAACTTTTTAATTTAATATTATACTCAATATTATCCTCTAGATTATTGAAGCAACATTGAATATAGTCCAGTTACTCGGGCTAAAAATATTGCCTTACCTCCGAAATTTGAGAAACTGCATAGATTTTTTTGAAAATTTGGATTTAGGCTAATCTGACCCTCCTCTTCAAAAGTTATATATGCGCAAGTTGCGCTTTTAGTTTTTAAGGGGGTAAAACTACCCCTAAGTGAGAAAAATAAGAAAACACGTATTTAATAATTTTATGCAATGAAATCTGGCAGAATTAAGTAAAATAAATATATTCGAGTATAATTTGCATTTTACTATTGATTTTCAACCCTTAGAAACTACCCCTTGTGACAAAAATAACGTTGAAAAATGACTTTTTACACTGTAGAACTTAACTTGTGAATTTAAATTACGAGAAAATTATTCTTCTAACTTGTATATCAACCTTTTCAACCCCTAAAAACCACCCCTTATATCGAAAGTAACATTAAAAAAGTCTTTTTACAGTTTTAAATCTTTTGATTCTGCTAAATTTAGAAACATGTATTATTTTCTTATAAAATTAGTATTTATTAATGTGAACAGTCTCACCCTTTAAAACTACCCCAATTAAAAATAAATAAATAAATAAAATAAAAAATAAATCATTAATAATAGATGAATATTTATTTATTGAAAAATGGTACAAAAAAATACATACATAAAAATGATTAAAACTATAAACGTAATTATGATTCATCATCAGAGTTATTCATCTCCTGATCAATCTCTTCTTCGTCCTAGTTTGTGAGAGGACAGTTTTGGCAATTATCGCCAGAGCACATTCCGCACCCACACGACGAACCACAACCTTTTTTGCAATTGTAAAACATCATTTTTAAGAGCTCCTCGGGGGCTGGCAAACTTCTCATTTTTATTGGCTCCAAAGTATCCGACTTGAACCATCCCCAATCAGTTGTGTTGAGGTTTTAATTTCCCAACTACACTTGAGTTTGTATCCATCCAGGGCAGCTACAGTTGGCACAAGTGACGACAATTTTACAGCAGTATTTTTGGTTGTGGCTTTAATAGATGATTTATATCTCATCTGCTCAAGAAACGATTATTAATCTTCGATGTTGTTTAACTTATTAACCCTGGCATCGTTGGCAAGACCATATAACAAATATCGTGAGTCTGCATGTGTTTCTTTATAGCCCACATCGAGTTGAGAAATCTTAAGCCCAATGAACACAGAACAGGCGAGAGGCGGAGGCGCAGCCTTCTCCACGCCTCTTCCTCACCTCTTCACTCATTTTGAAGAAGCGTTCCTCGCCCGCGCCGCGCCTACGCCCGTCGCCTGTTCTGTGTGCATTGGACTGTCCAACTCGCCTCCTCCACGTCTCGCCGCGCCGCGCCTCCACCCGTCGCCTGTTCTGAGTGCATTGGACCGTCTACCTCGCCTCTTCCACGCCCCGCCCGCGCCGCGCCTCCGCCCGTTGCCTGTTCTGTGTGCATTAGACCGTTTACTTCGCCTCTTCTGCGCCTTGCCCGCACCTCGCCCACGCTGCGCCTCCACCCGTCGCTTGTTCCGTGTGCATTGGACCATTTACCTCGCCTCTTCCATGCCCCGCATGCACCTCGCTTGCACCGCGCCTCCGCCGCTCGCCGGTTCAGTGCGTGTGTTGGGCCTTAGAGCTCAAAATCCCAGTACTTCTTATTAATGTTTTTGGTTTTTCTACTACCAGTCCGTTAATTTTCAAGCTAACGTACTTTAAAAGTATCCATTTGCAAG
>KZ651402.1:258003-279256 GCA_001010745.2 Gerris buenoi
TAATGAACATGTTGGAACAAATAGATACGTTTTTAAAACTTACAGCAAATTTTACATTAATACCATTTTATAAATTAATTAAATTATTTATTTAGGGGTCATATTCAGGATCAATAATCACTATGAACATTAAAAAGTCCTAATACTTGTTCGACTTCTATTAATTTCTGTTACAAGCTTATAAGCTAGACCTGCTAGAGGTCACATGTTTTTTTAAAGTAAAAGGGTCGCTCTTCTCTTTGAGTTTTAAGTTTTACACATTTTTGGTTTATATACTCATAGTTCTTTAAATAATTAAACATGTTAATAATTTATGGTGCACAAAGAAACCACGCTAAGAAAAAAAGTTGCATTAGTTAAAAACGGCTATAAAACTTTAAATTGTTTTAATATTTGAACATAGAGATCTTAATCACTCTCGATTGAAGTATTCTCACACATTTCATTTTTGTTATTTGACCATTTTCCCATCAACTCCCCAAATTTCAAGCAAATCGGTTNTATTTACAATCTTCATTTTGACAGGTTTCAAATTTATGATATTTATAAATAAGAGATAAACATTAAATGACAGCAAAACAGGAAATATATCGATTATATTATTTCAAATATACCGATGGCACGGTTTAAGAAAATTTAAAAACGTAGTATATAAAAAGTTCTTTTTATTTTGCAATTATTAAAATATAGAGTCCAAGTGTCTTTTTCTTGGGTTAAAGCTCATGTTGGTATTTAAGGCAACGAACGCGCCGATTTATTAGCCAAGAAAGCTTCGAGATCTGAAGATCCTATAGTCTCTTAATTTTCCTTTAACATATTATATGTATGTCAAGCAATGGGCTAAGCAGCGGAGTAAAGAGCGCTGGCAGGATTTTTGGCCAAGATTCAGCTTCAGGCTGTATAACTAAGGAATTCATACCTTCAGTAAAGTATCGACTTAGTCTTCAAGAATTCAACATAAGTTTTTAACTCACACGAATACTTACTGGACACGGCAAACTCCATCCCTACCTTTTTAAATTTATCATCCTTCAAGAGTCATCATGCTCCTATGGCAATAACACACCTTCAACCTATTGATTATCTTCTCTAGATCTATAGCACTTTAGATCCTCATAGGATTTTACGTATGCAAAATTTCATTACTCAGGGTCATTCGTGGCCCCCATATAAGTATTTAATTTTAGATAAAGAATTCCGGAATTATGTTCTTAACTTTCCTTTATAAAATATTTGAAACCTCTATTTTTCTTAATATTTAGAAAATTTTTAATTTAATCAGAATAAGTTTTATTTTATTACTGCATAATCAGTGTTTGGTATTACACTATTTAATTTTTAGCTTCTTATCAGATTTTAATATATTTTATCTTAAACTACAGTGTTATCTTACAGTGCCCTTATTAGTTTAAATTATTTAAAAAAAAAAGTTTTGCATATGTTTCAAGACTGCTCTTAACTGCATGTAGTACGAAAGTGGAACATGCAGGTTTAAGAATAAAAAATAAAAAAACACACACTCATCACTTCACATTCAATACTATTGTACTACAACTTATGTTGAAAGAAGTGAACTAAGTTGAAACAATATAACTGAGATAACATTTTTTGCCTCAGTTCATTGTTTATTAAGTCCTGGTTAAAACGGGTGAGAAGTTAGCCGGAGGAAATATTAAAGAGTTAAGTCTCCCACTAGAGAAGGAGGCTTGTGATATATCCAGCAAGTCATATTGAGGGCCCTCGAGCCCTTAGCCGGTCACGTAGTTCTAAGGGAACCGAGGCAGGAAAGGACGACGGCGCCAATGCTTCCATTCAAAACAATTCTGGCATTAGCATAGAAACAGCTTTACCCCCTCCGGATACCGACCAGGCTACCCCTGCCTAGAGCTACAACTTTTCCTTCAGGGCGTGCAAGAGAAAAGGGGCTCTTGCCTACAACTTTTCTTACTAGATGCTTTCCCCTTCTGTCTACAACCAATATACAACTTTGTTCTAACCTTAACTTTCATCTATCTTTGCTTTTTCTTTAGTATATTGTTAAATAGTGAAAACGTTTAGTGTAACAAAAGGAAGCTAGGAAAAAATATCCGCTTTTAAGTCAAGAAAAGAATGTAAATACGAGGTTTATTATTATTATTTTGCTTTTCAATAATCGAAAAGATAGTCACGTATGACTACAAAAGGCAAAATACGAGAAACCCAGTACTTTGTTACGAGTCACGGAATTCCGGAATTGACAGAGTGTTAAAAGTTACCCTGTTATTTCTTTCTCTTGTACTTTTTATGTTTTGTCGCTCCACAGTTTTTCGTTATAACTTTTTGTTTTTTGCTTCAGAGCTTACCGAAAGGTATATAGCGGAAGCATTTTGATCAGTCTGAAGAACAAAATTGTTATTTTCTTCGATTTAAATAAATTCTTGGACAGAAATCAGTTTTAGACGTCAGAGAATATTTTCGGTCTCGTCTCTTTCTGTCAGTCGGTTATTCGCACTGTCTGCTAATACCATATCTTAAAACTTCTCATCCGATTTTGATGACATTAAAAAAAAAAAACAAAAAAAAAAAACTTATTGTTGTTAATAATTTCAACTTGTATATATTATCGAATATATCTTTATAACTTCTCATCCGATTTTGATAAAATGTATATTAGTCCAGTCAAATGGTAGTTTGGAGTGGAAAGTTTTGGTGTAATTGTTGTTATTTTATGTCTTTTGGGGTGCTGAACACGAATCTGAAGTTGTCCAACAAAATTTCCCTCGGCAAATATGAGAAATCATCGAAAAACTACAAAAAAAAATGTTTTTTATTGGTTTTTGTAAGTCGAATGGTTTATACGCAAAAGAGGGGTTGAAATAACCGGGAAATCAGTAATTTTTGAAAAATAGCAACAAAAATAATAGAACCTGTGTCTAAGAGCTCGCATTAGTACTTAAATACATATAAATTGTTCAGAAATTCGCTATATATTATTTTAAGAATAAGGTTTGTTGCTATTTTTCAAAAATTATTGATTTCCCGGTTATTTCAACCCCTCTTTTGCATATAAACCATTCGACTTACAAAAAAATGGTAAAGAAATAATTTGTAGGTTATTTTCTCCTCTTTATTTTACTACTCTTCCACTTTTTGCGTAAATAGCTTGCTTTGTAAGTTATAAGGCGAAATCCACTAAAAAAATAAAAGTAAAAAGTGGTTTTATGATGATTTCTCATATTTGGGTGTAAAATTTTTGTTGGACAACTTTAGATTCGTGTTCAGCACACCCAAAAACATAAAATTAACTGCCAGCGCAGTCTTTCCACCAACCGTTTACCCTTCATCCTGTTCCCTCCACCCGCCACATCTTCCCAATATTTCAACTCCCATTTGCGTGAAAACCATACGACGTACAAATAAAAGTTATAGACATAAAATGTAGATTATTTTCTCCTTTTTATTTTACTACTAGACTACTTTTTGCGTGAGTAGATTGCTTTGCAAGTTATAAGCTGAAAACCAATAAAAAACAATTTTTTTTGTAGTTTTTCGATGATTTCTCATATTTGCCGAGGGAAATTTTGTTGGACAACTTCAGATTCGTGTTCAGCACCCCAAAAAACATAAAATAAGCCACTAACAACAATTACACCAAAACTTTCCACTTTGAGCTCTTTTTATGCACCATTTGACTGGACTATATAGTTTGTTTTTAAGTGGCCCTTTAGATACAACGCCCACATTTAGTTCGTGCCTTTTAACAAAAAGTTAGTGTGCTCCCTCTCCTTATGGGGAATCGAACCCGATTTGTAAATCTTATTTGACCGCTTTTCCAATAGTAGGACGTGAGGAAGATATGTGCCATGCTAATTCGAGAGGCATGACTATTTTGTGATAAGCGCACGTGAGAATTTAGGTAATCTTTTAAAAAAATAACTGTTTATGCTATATCTGTCAATATTTTACTAATTCTGTGGTGGTATATGGTATATCCATGTGGTGGATAAATCTTGGGGTGTTCATATTGTTTCAACTTCAACGCTGTATTGAGGAGTTTAATCCTAAATCCTGAATATAGCGTTGAAAATGTATTAATAAGTTAATAAATTTTATAATACTTACTAAACGGGCTCATTATCTATCATTATTCCTTTATTAGAGCAACATGTTCATTCTTTCTACTTTATAACAATTAGGCAACTTTCCAAAAAATATAAAATGTGAAAGGTTATAATAATTAAAAGCAATAGAAAAGAAGTTATGATTAAATTTACTTTGAATAAAATTAAATATATTTTTTAGGTAAAGAAACAGAGGATGTAATAAAAAATAATATATTATACAATATGTAGCTCATGACTATTATATTGTTCATGATATTATATTGTATATATTGTTCTGAGTTAAAAATGAAATACACTTTTTAAAAAGCATTTAGTCGTTAATATAAGAGAATGCCTTTTGATCTGAGTTTCCATTAGGACAAAAATTTAACTTATATCTAGATTGTGAAAGTCTGGCGAAATTTCAGATGAAAAGGCGAGAAAAAAAAATAAAAGGAACAACTGGCTAAAGCATTTCTTTTAAAAATAAAATATGACAATTTATTTTATTACAAAGAAATGTATATTTTTTTTAATTTATTACAAATTTAGTAAATGGGTTCTGTAATAAATATTTTTACGAAGTGATTTTGAATTTACATTCTACCTTTTTATCTTCCGAACTTACCGAATGGGTTCTGTAATAAATATTTTTACGAAGTGATTTTGAATTTACATTCTACCTTTTTATTTTCCGAACTTACCGAAGGTATCGGTAGTAATGTGGTCATTCTGAAAAACGAACATTTTTGCATGACACCGATTTCAAAAATTTAAGTCTGAAATGCGTTTCAGACACCAGTGAACATTTTTGGTTCCGTGTCTGTCTGTTAGTCTGTCGCTCAACTTTTGCGAACCAATATATCTCAAAACTATACTGGTCCGAATTAAATTTAGATGGTAGGTAATAAATTAGCCCATTGTCGGTCCCATAGAAGGTTTACCCTTTTGCGTCATGCGCACAAACATACATTCACATACCTAAATCTTCAAATGCCTTAATCTGATTTTTATGAAATTTAGATGATTTTTCAAAAGTAGACCGCAGATAGCACCATATTAATTTCAGCCATCTGCAGTCTTTAAATTCTGCTGAATTGATACTTTAATTCGTGTAGAATAGTCTTCAGTAAGCTTGAATGCAAACAAATTTTGAGTGATTTAAAGAGGGGAGGGAATTAAATACATTTGACAAAAAAATTTCTGTAAAAGTATGAAATCATTGAAGTATACTAATTAGGATGCAGGGAAGCTATGTATCACGCTAATTGGCTCACTATTTTACAGTGCACATGTTTAGGTATAGTTTTGTTTTGTGGGAATGTGATAGTGAAGTCTAGTGAAGAATGTGATGTGATAGTCAGAAATTATGTGCGTCGATGAAAAAAGCCTCTATATATCTATCTAATCGTATCGCTACAGCCCTTGAAGGACCTTGGCCTCAGCAACCAGCGTTGTCTGCAGTCGTCTCAGTGCCATTTCTCTAAAGTTTCCGAAGGTCATCCGCCACATCCTCTATCATATACGATATTGATGTTTGTTACCATTGGTCATTTTATATCTGGTGTCGTATGCATTGCTTTCCAGGGAACTCTTTGCTCGTCCACTCGCTGTACGTGTCGTGGTCTATTTATATGTTATTACTGACCACTTATGTTGATTTTATAGAAGCTGTTAGCTGGCTTTAACGTTTGGAAGCAATGCAATAATAACAGTGATAAGATATCTAATTAAGGAGAGTTAGATGTAAGTATAACTAGGCATCGCGTGGCTCTATCATTGAAGCGAGCGTATTGCAATAAAATACTGAATATTAAAATTTGTTAATCATGATGAATGTCATAGTAGAAGATAAGTGGAAGAGGGTAGTGCGAGGTAGAGTGGGGGTACTCAGTATAAAGCTTTACTTCCTAAATAAAACTATACGCTACACGGTTATAAGAACCTTAACCACCCCAAGTAGATTTTAAACAATTATTATAAATGTATCACTTCATTTCTCAAATACCACTGCTTGTATCAAGTTGAAATTTTACGTACTTGTGTCAATTGTACTTTAGACGATGTATATGAAGTTTTAAAATCGTTACGTTAGAACATAAGATATCGGTAAAGGTTGTTTTCTCTATTAGAAACATTTAGGTCCGCTTTAATAGTTTCAGCGATCTTTATTAATTCATATCAGTGTCGCTGTTGGTTATAATAAAAAATGTTATTTGCAAAAAAATGTTCGTCTCATCGAATATATAGTGATAGATCATCTTTTCCCGTCCTGAAATTCCAATTTAATTTTTAAACCTCTCGTTTACGCGAGCGTTGCGCGCGAACGCTTGGGCAGACAATGTTGTCCTTCGAACTCGTCATGAGCATTGGTAAAATGAACATTTGTACCAAATTTCATAAAAATTGGTCAACTTTTACCCAAGTTATCGTCGTACGTTTCAGACACACAGACACGGAGCATATTTCGTTAAATGTAGGATAAAGTTTAGACATTGTGTTGCCAAGAGTGGACAGACAGTAAAATTATAAATATCCTTGTGCAATCTGCAGATCAATCATCAATCATTTCTATTTTTAATATGTGCGTTGGCTGTTATTAATGGAAAAGATTTGTTCGCAAAGCCTTCGGATCAAAAATATAAGTAACAGTTATAATGATTGTCTCTATCAAAGGCTGTGGAAGAAGAGTGAGGAATAAGAAAGGAAGTATAACGTTGAATCATAATCCTCTTCTGCTAATGATTACTAATTTCACATAAATGAAACCCTTTGTTATAGAAATCTCCTTTTTCGTTGAAAGATGTACGTTAATTAAGTTAATAAAGGGTTGTATGTTACACCCTTACATAAAGGGTTCATGAAAAAAAAAAAAAAAAAAAAAAAATTGTTTGTGTCTGAAAAATTAGACTTTTGTTTCTAAAAACTCTTGTCTTTTATACTGTTAGTATTATCATTTGATGTGCCGTTCTCCTTCCCCTAGATTAATTATTTTTGTAATAAAACTACCGTATTATATACTACTAGCCGTTATGCCCGTTACAACGGACAGAATAAAATATGGTCAACAAATTTATATAGATATTTACTGTTTAAATAGTAAGTTTTATGCTAGTAGCTTCACAGCAAGGTGGTTGCTCAGTGGTAGAGGACCCGCCTCATGTGTTGGAAATCCCAGCTTATGGCGCATCAATTTTTAACGTTATAAATCATTTAGAGGTGAGTCGTCGCCCGTCGCCGTTGCCGTCGCCCGTTGTCGGGACACTACTCGATTATATAAAAGATACTATATAACAAACAAGGCAAACCTATTTCTACAGCCTAGTTTTCCGTAACCGCAGATTCTAATAAATCTAGATCTTCCTGAGGAGACCTTATTAGATTTTATTAATCCTAATTACATTACTGAGATCATTTGCAAAAGACTCTCATCATGAGTTATCACTATAATGGGTTCGACATGTTGGGACTCCCAAATTTTTGACGCAGTCTTGATATATTATGCAGACCCAGAGAGTGCTTCAATGAGGCCTGGGCCAAAGCAATGTTGGGGCCTCTTACTGTTCCGTTTCATTTGGGGAAATTCCTTGAAAAATTCCAAAGAATCCTTTTCTTTGATTTTTAATCATCTTCTTAACTTTCAAATATTATTTCAGTATTAAAAATAAATATTTGTGTATAGTTACTGACATAAATATGTAATTACTATACAAAAACGTTGGTTATAATGCCTAGAGGCCCCTAGAGCTCTTGGGCCTTGGGCCATAAGGCCTTCCTAGCCTTCCTTTCCATTTTCTCTACCTGGCCTGAATCGATGTGTAGAGTTAAACACATAGATCGAAAAATTGGTATGACTTTAAAAACCTCCTCCTACTCATGCGCCTTTTTACCTTGATGTTTGTTTTCTAAAAATATTCGTATGACTTCTATTTTTAACATTAGAAACTCGTTTTACACATAAATAAATAAATACAAAATGTAAAGGTAAAAATAAAAAGGTTTGATAGCTATCTCTGAAGTCATCCTTTTTTGTCAGTAAATGGTAAAAACTATTTTTACTGTTTCTTATCATCAGAACAGCTCTTTGATTTGTCTTTTTATAAGCCTTTCACATCAAATATAATATTGACTAGAATGCGCCTTAAAGATAAGCAGTTTACTTTCTTATAGTACTTGCTTTTTCTTGATCGTAACCCTGTTTTTCTTCCGAGAATATGTAATAAGGCGTTTTCCTGCTACAATTTTCCGCTTCTTTGATTTTAAGATTATAAAAAAATATTGCTTCTTTTTCTTGTGTCTTTAACCTTTCATCTCTTTTTAAATCACGTCGATGAAACTTTTCTTGTTGAGCCATTTTTCTTCGAGCAGATAATTCCCGTTTATTTTACATTAAAATTGCTCGCTGATTTGATTTTCTTTTAAATTTCTTTTTACATTTTTTTATTGAGGTGGTAAGACAGTAATTTTTGGTTCGAAGCTTACCAAAGGGAACGGAAGCCTTGTGATAAATCTAAAGAGCTTCTTTATCTTTCTCATGACCACTTTATGTGAGGTAACCACCACAAACAAAGTGGTGGTTAGCTGAGCAAACGAATTTTAATAGAAAGGTGGAAATTGAGTTTCTTAAAAAACGGAATTAAAACTTATAGTTGTTTTGTTAATGTTCAAGCGAGAATTTAGAAGTTACGGTATTGCATCTAGGTAAATTCCTTAAATAATCTTTAGTTCGAATTATCACCTACAACTCTTAGATAACAAAACACACCTGTTCATCCTTTCCGCTTATTTTCTTTCATCTACCCTTTGCCCTTTAAACCGCTTAACCCGCAAAATCCTCTTGAACTCCTACTAATGTTGCTTTTACCTCGAGGTTTTTCTATTTAAAGGATTTCCTTTAATTAATAATTGCACAGGTAATGACCAGCTAAAGTTTCGGGAACTATGTTTACTGGATTTAATATTTATACACTTGAGTTGTATTTGGCACATTAAATAAAACAAAATGTTCAACAGAGAAGTAATCTTTATGTTGGATTTAGTGATTTTTAGTTATATGTTTTAGAGAAATAGCTAAACATTTATTTCTTATAATCTAAAATTTAATGATGTAGTAATAATAGATGTACCTAATATGTATTTTGTGTTGTACTTTTTTTAAAAGATTTTGGTATTGCTTTAACTATATCAAGAATGTGTTTTAAATATAATATATTTATATTTATTACACTTGGAGACTAATACTCCTGTTTTAAAGCTATCAGCCACAATTTAGTGTTTAATGTTTCAAAGATTGGGTTTCTTGCCAACGTTTAATCGGTATTTTTTTAAAGATAGAGGACATGTAATATAACATAAGGGAATAAAATATATTATACAATTCTTTCTTGGGAATGGAGAAGGTAGGCAGTGTGTCTTTACGCATAAGAACATATTTAACGTTTCTTCGAAAGAATAAAAAGAATGTGACAGTTTAAGAATTGCCTCTTCTCCCCGTGTTAAAAAGATATATACTTGTTCAGTATATAACCGAGTGTGAAAATGCGAGGAAGCTCTTAACGTACATGTGTCTACGTATTCAAGTTCGCTTTTTATGTGTTTTTTCTTCTTTTTTAAAAAGAATATGTTCTTACTATGTTTAGTGTTGTATGTGGAGGAGGCAATGTGTTTGTTTTTCGCTTTAAAGGGATGGCTTTTTTCTTTTTTTCTGCTCGGCTAACATTGTTTATATGTGTTTCGTATATTTTGGCCTTCTACCGGTATGTAGGATAAAATGTGGTGCTCCTTAGAAGCGATATTCAATAGCCGGGCAACGGGGTAATATCCCCGTGGAATTATGTTCGGCAGAAAGGCGATGGAAGGAGGGCTCCCTTCAATATAAACCGTTCTTCTTCCTTGATACTCTTCTATCAGGTTCTTATACCGAGAAAATGCTATTGCTTCATAGTTTGTTTCTATTCTTTATCCGATATAGAAGAACAGCACAAAAAGAACGGAGTATATGTAGAGAGGATAAGAAACAGAGAAGGAACAGGAGAGAGAACTTATTGGTTCGGATGTGTTGACTTTAAGAATGGGAGATGCAAATTGGAATGGTTTTTAGTATTCGGCATTCGACGTTCACTTGTACTTCACCTCGCCCGTGTAATCATTCTTGAAAGGAATGAAATCCTTTAAAAAACATCATTCGAAGTCATCCCTTTCCCTTGACATTATAAATAGTGCAATAAGACTAAAAGTTGTTTTTGTATTAACTTTGACAAAAAATGTTTCTGTAAATTATACTTTATAAAAATTCGTTAACCGTGCTGTAAAACATTTATTTTCGATTATACACTTTATTATAATTTCACTTCACTTTAATATACTTGGGCAAGTAGTTTAAAAAATGGCGTTCGCGAGGTAAGCTTGAAAGCAAAAAATCCAACATTGATGCTATGGTTAGCTGGTGTGTGATATTTTTTATTTTTGCTTCCAAGCTTACCGAAGGTAACGGAAGCTATGTTATCGTTCTGAAGAACAATTTTTAGGTCCCCTATTTCTAGAATTCCAAGACAGAAATCCGTTTCAAACATCAAGGAACATTTTTGGTTCCTTGCCTGTCCGTCGGTTTGTCAGTCTGCCGTTAAATTTTTGCGAACCAACATATCTTAAAAACTACAAGTTCGATTTTAATGAAATTTGGAGTGTAGGTCATGAATTGCCTCATTGTTGGTCCCATATAAGTTTCAACCTTCTGCGATTATTTGTTTCACTTCCATATGCGCACAAACATACATTTATGTACACCCATAGCTTTGAAAGTACTTATCTAATTTTAATGTTTTTCGGAAGTAGCCCGCAGATAGTCTCCGCTCTTTAACTTTTGCTAAATTGATACTTTAATTTACGTAAAAAAAAACCCAAACAATTTTGTTAGATTAAAAAAAAAAAAAAAAAAAAAAAAAAAAAAAAAAAAAAAAAAAAAAAAAAAAAAAANATTAAACAAATTAGACAATAATGGCTTGTAAAAGTATAAAATCAATAAAGTACGTGATAGGATGATAAAAGCTATGTGCCACTCAATTGACAGTCTATTTTTTATTATGGATCCCCTGTTTTTAGATTCATATTGCAATGTATGTACGTTTGAATATTAATATTGACCGTCAGAAAACTGTTTTAAATTGCTTGATATACTTTTAATTTTTTTGTTCATTTAACATTTTTACTGATTTTCTAAGCATCAAATCAAAATTGTTTCGTCAAATTTTGCACTTATTTATGATAATATATTTTGTTTGAACGCGTTTGGCCTTTCTCAATCTAAACAATTTTGTTGTTGTTGGGATGTTATTTTAAATTAATTAAATGTTAACAATTTAGCTACTTTATCATCCTCTTTGCTTATAAATCCTTTTTTTTGTAAGAATTTTATATGCATTCACTCTTTTAGTCTTGAAAGATAGCTTAGTCCATCCAATCTACCTATCTAACTCTATACACAATATTTTGGACTCATTTTGTTTGTTGTCTGAAGCGAATCATTGTTTATTTGGGACTTTCCTGTATACATTTAGATTTTTTTTTCTCCCTCAACTCCATTTTCCGATCTTATTTTTATCCAAATTTTCTTATTTTCCCAATCTTGCCGATAGAAACGAAAAAGGGATCCATACAATAAAGTTAGATTGTTCGCTATAAGTTTATAACTTTTTCCCCAATCATTCAAACACACTGCGATTTACAGTCTACAGCTCATTTACTATATCAATTGAATGATTAACTCTTTAATAATAAATCTATCTTATAAATGTAATATTTATTGCAATTAAACAAACCCGCTTGTTGGGTGGAAAACAGAATGAATGTATTTATTAAAACTGACTATATCGTGACAATTTACTAATCGTGATCGTGACACAGAAATACAAAGTAAATAAACTATAAATACTTTTATATAATACACAGAATATTTCTCCAATTGAACAGTCAGAAATTATTTTCTATGAGCTTATATTATTACTGTATAACTCTAGTTCCCTTTTAGTTTTCATAAAGAGTTAAAAAAGTTACATTTTAATTTTTTTTTTTTTTTTAAATAAATATTTAAACGATTTATAAAACGGGGCCAATAGCGTTACTCGCTGTTTATATTCTAAAACAGTTTTCTAACTCGATTATTTATTTATTTTTTCATTAAATTGTCTTATTTTTTTTTCATTTCTCGCTCATGTATTCACAAAGAATTTATTCAATAAATTCTAAATGACTTTAGTTTTTAAACTGTATTTAAAATTTAAAAATAAATAAATAATCAATAAATGACGAGGAAGGAAAAATTAATAATGGTTAATACCTAAATTAAAAATTATTTTCTATATTATTAAAATTTCTTAATTAAAACTCAAGTTTTGGAAGAAATTTTCTCTTTTCAAAGTATTTTATGATACTACACGAAAAAGAATAATCTGACTGTATTTGAATACTTTTGTAGTTTACATAAAACTTTACCCCCTAGTATTATTGAAAATATATTGAAGGGGTCTTCTTCTCTTTTACCCATAAACTTACTTTCTTTTCATACTGAAAATTCTTAGTGTTATGTCAATCATGAACTGATTGCCTATCTATTCCATTGATTAGATTTTGATTTGAATTCAAGGTATCCATTTCATAATAAGAGCACATGTGGAGTTGATCATCAGTGCCGACAAAAAGGTAAAGTGGCTTGGATTATACTTCAGGCTAGCTAACGATCCAGAGTAAATTCTTTAGTGTGTGCAATTTTAACTGAGTTAGTTTGGTGTGTCCTATTAAGAAATCAATCTTTGAAAGGTGTTTATTAGCAATATAATTATGGAAGATGGAATTCTTCTCCACAAAATGAATGTTTATTTCACAAAATTAGTTTTCGGCCTGTCGGCCATCATTAGTGCTGGTAAAAGGTAAAGGAAAACCCCAACGTTGAGTCACATTAGACCTAAAACCGACTCACCGTTACACTTTGCATACCTAACCAGCAATTTTAGATGAGTATCAATTTTTTTTTTTTAAAGAGGAAGATGAATTTTATGCTGAATTGGGGAAGTATAAAAGTATTCATTAGTCTAAACTGGTTGTTATAAAATATTTGCTATACGATTGACGACGCTTATGTTGACTGTGTTGCTAAGTAAAAATTAGACAGTATAGCAGTGCTTACATTTTGAAAATGTTTACTTTTATAAGTAATAAATACACTTTTTTTTTATTTTTCGTTCAATTTGGCAAGCAGAAGAGCATAATTTAGGTTTATAAAGTTTAAAAATCAATAATGCCAACAAAAAGGTCTTTTATTTATAGGTATTATCTATAGTAATTCCGCTTTCTTTATTTCCGGAAAAACAAAAAGGCGTTGTTTGGAATGATTCCATCGAAAGCTTAGCGGATATCTTCCTCCTTTCTGTTTATATTTATTCAGAGGTGTGGTTGAGGGGAATAGAGGTAGGATAATAGGGATTTCATTAGTCTCAAGTCAAGAAGGGAGACAGTAGGGAGAGCTTGGAACACGCTGCATAATTCAGCAGATATACGGTAGAAATTCTGCACCTAATGCATCTTGCTTCGCTGTTAGGGTAGTGTACTTTGGGTCTGTCTGATACCTTAACCGCCTCATACCTACATTATCATTACCGAACAGCACAATTTGCCTTGAGAAGAGGACGACGTTTTCATACATTTACAATTAGAATTTTATGACATCTTGTTGGCACTAGAGATATCTATTTCTGACAAGTATATATTACTGCTTGACTTGGCTAATTTTAAACACATTAATGAGTTGTATTATTTTACATGTTACACAACCTGACAAGTAATTCTGTGTTCACCATCTCTTCTTTAAATAATGTATTTGCTTAAACTACATTCTGTCACTAGTCATAACGGGACCCCAAGCATTTCTATAAAATACAATCGAATAAAAAAATAATTAAAAATCGTAGAAAATTAAATAGAAAGCCATTATAGAATTAAAACCTCAAATAGTCATCTTCAGCTCTGGTGAGCAAATATAGGAGTATAATCAAACGATTTCAAGAAAAAAATGTTAAAGTCAGAGTTAGATTTAGACTTCAATCGGAAAAATCGTATGTTTGAATTATAAACCTGACAGTAGAGAATTTCGTCTGATAAAAAGGCGACATCGTACTTTTCTAGTCAGCCGCCAAGCCTTGTAGAAATACATATTCAGTTAAGAAGCAGTTTTCCATCTTGTATCGATTATCGTGCATCCAGATGCATATACTGTGCATTTTGTATCTTCAACATGAAAGCCGTCTTGATACTATTTCTCCCCCAATAACTTTATCAAGACGTAACAAATTTTTAACACCAGGTGGTCATTATCGGTGTCAGAGAGAATAGTCAGGTAAAACGATGTGTTAGTGTTCACAGCTAGACTGATCTTATAATTAAAACAACTACAACTACAGTCTATAAGATTAGAGTTGGCACAATCAAAAGGCGGGAAAATTTTGAGGGAAACGATTTTATTGGTCCCCCATGTTGAATGCAACAAGAAAAAAAAATGCTCTACTCTACCCCTGTTCCACAAAAAAAAATATAACATGGCAACACCGATTTTCCCTTTTTATAACCCCAAAACTACCTCCACGTTTGTTGTTTCCCGCCTTCGATTCTGCCAACTCTAATCTTATAGACTGTAGTAATATACGATAATATCTTTATATTAGTATTTATTGATTATTCATAATAATATTCTGTAATAACAAATACATGTTAGGNCAATAATAGCCTTTTCCTTTTCCTTCTTATCGTTTCCCTTGGCTAGAAACAAACCTTATTATACACGCCCCAACAAATATCGAATGTTTATATATATGGTACCTTCTAGTTAAACCTAACCTAAATTTGCTTTCGGTTGAAAGCCACTTCGCCTTAATTAATCTGTTGTGGAGAGGTAGTACCTTTCAGCCAAACTACCGGACCTGCAAATTACTTTAACAATTATAAACAATATGATAGTCTATGTTGAATAATATTTCAGTTGGTCTTTTTATTGGTCTTACTGGTTTTAAACAACAGAGAATTGAATTGAATTTTTATTGTTAGTGGGCGTGGGCAGCTTAATAATGTTATTTCGAATCAAGGGCTTATATGTCCCAAAAAGTTTCGTTTCAATATTATACTCTTTTTTGTATGTACACATATCGTTCTTACTTTGTTACGTATTCAGTAGATAACTAAATCGAATACCTTAATCGAATAATGGATAGTATACAGTGTAGCTATTATGTAATTGCTGTGGAATCTAAATATAGATATCTTAGTTTATCTATTAAAGATAATACACTCTTTTGTTTTTCAAGATATTTTCAAACTCGAATAAGATTGAAGTATCTATTACATATTCTGCCTCTCTATTCTCTTCCATACTCCTACATATACTTTGTATTTTCGCTCCTCTATGGAGCTTCAATTTATTCTTATGATTATAGTGAAAGCTTGCAAATGCAACGTTATAAAGGTTATCGAAAAATCTAACTTTCCAGTTTGTTATTCAATTTTATTATTTCATCTCAATTTTATCCGGTATCTTTACCTAGAAGCCCCCGCTGTTTCTGCTACAACCCTAATAACCGTTGACCCGAATCATATTGAAACTGCCAATGGGAGAGGATGGTTTTCCTCCTAGAATATACCCCCTGGATAAGGATTTCCAAGGGAACGTTGAGATGGGAGAAAGGGGCTCTTCGAAAATTTCTTTAATAACGCGGACGCGGAATGAATACGAAATCCGTTGGGACGATTTATAATGGCGCGATCTTATCGTATCTCGCACTCTTTCCAAGGCCGTACAAAGATTCTTGCCAAACAGAGAGCATTCTAGGAAGGTTTTTGGGCCCTCTTCCAATTTGCCTGGACCGAGGAGATTAGATCCGGTTGGGAGCCCTACTTTTACCAGGCCCATAGACCGGAC
This sequence comes from Gerris buenoi, assembly GCA_001010745.2. Taxonomy (NCBI): domain Eukaryota; kingdom Metazoa; phylum Arthropoda; class Insecta; order Hemiptera; family Gerridae; genus Gerris; species Gerris buenoi. The sequence continues at coordinate 274,045 of KZ651402.1, forward strand.
ATGGGTAGGCTTCAGTCCTCTTTCGAATCGAAGTTAGATTTAGCAAGTTGATTATTCTAGAGTATATTCTTTTTCTACCATTTCCATTTGTTTTCAAAGGGTAGGTTACTTTCCTTTTACATGAATATCTCCCAAACAAAATGTATTTTACAAATAACATAATGTGGTAATAAATATTTTATGCCATCAAAAATACTATCGAAAGTAGAATATAATTTCTCTACATAATTTTTTTCTTATTTTCTATTTATAATTTGGCATGTTTAGCAAGCAATGCTTTTTAGGGTTTCATTGGTAAAACCAAAAAAAGAAACCCTTATAGAGTTTCGTTCTTGTGTGTCTCTCACTCTGTACGGTTCCATTAACTTTTAAACCAAAAGAGATACACACATGAAATTTTATTGTATAAAAGATCGTTTTGACGCGCACACAGGAAAAATGTAGTGAACTCAAAATTATCAGCTGTTCAAATACAAAATGGCAGATAATTCAAGTCGCACGATTTTTTTTTTTTACAATTTTGAGTGGGGTATCAAATGAAAGGTATTAAAGTGTAGATTAAAAATATATATACCACTTAGAGTTAGTGTTTAATTTTCTGCGCCATTTTGTCAAAAAACATAATCGTATAAAAGGTATTTAAGAGTAGATTACAAAAATGTATAACACTTGTGGTTAACGTTTAATTTTGCGCGCCATTTTGTCACAAAATTAATAACCTATCCCCCCCCCCCCCCCCTCCTTACTATTTTTGTTGACAATACAACGAAACCCTTTTTACCTGAGACTTCACGCCTTACCCATTTTTAATATATCAATGAATTCAATTTCTAATAATACTTAATTCTCATGCTAAATTTTAATAAATGCTGGTCATTTAATAGTTTTTATAAGTTAAGTATTTTTCTGTTGTTAATAGTTGCTGATTCGACAAAAAAAAGATAATACAGATATGATTAGCAGTTATAATACTTCACATTTATTATGTAAATTTTCTCTTTAATCAATTTTGCTTCGAGCTTACCAAAGGTATCGGAAGCTATGTGATTGTTCTGAAGTGTGTAAAATATGTGACGTATATTTTGTTATGTCTCCGATTTAAAAAATTCCAAGATAAAATTCTGTTACAGACATCAGGGAACATTTATGGCTCAGTGTATTCGTATGTCTGCCTGTCGGACAGTCGCTCATTTTTTGCGACCAAACATATCTTAAGTACTCGTCCGATATTTATGAAAGTTAGATGTTGCTATAATTAGCCCATTTTTGGTCCCATATAATTTTCAAACTTCCTCATGTGTACAAGTATAATTTATTTACTCCTATTTTTAACATTCCTCATAAGATTTTTATGAAATTTAGATTGTTTGTCGCATGGCAGGCATGAATAGAATCGAATCGTCACAAAACCTATCATATTCGTTTACCTACAATTATTCATAGATTCGTTTTATAATTATTATTAACGTTCCATCAAATTTCTCAGTCAGTTTTAAGGCCCGTTTACACTTTGATTAGTGCGAGTGTTTAGTGCAAGTGTTTAGTAAAATCACTAAATCCGTTTTGAGACGATGTGTTTAGTGTTTAGTAATTTTGCAAGTGAACTGTTAACTGTTTAGTAGACTTACACTGTTTAGTGGATCTGCGAGTAGGCCTCCCCCCTCCAACCTAGATGTCAGGGTTTTTATTTTCTAATTATACAATTTAAAAGTAAAAATGTTTAATTGATTGGTCAAAAAACTGTCACAATTTGTCAAAAATCAACAAAACACTACCCCTCCCACAAAAAAAAAATTAATATTCAATAAAAATACAAATAAAACGACATCCTAATCACTTGCACTAATCACTAAACACTAAACACTCGCACTAAACACTTGCAAAATTTACTAAACACTCGCACTAATCAAAGTGTAAACGGGCCTTTAAAGAAATGCATTGAATCATTGTCATTTTGTATTCAGATACATGTTGGTATGAATTTTGCCGTTGAGTGTTGACAAGAAACTTTTCAATTTTTTATTACAACAATTTTTTTTTTTTTTTTTTTTGTAATTGTTTTGAGGTCTGTACTAGATAGGCATTAAGTCTTAGGATTCGAAGAAGTTAAACATTTTTACTCTTTTAAAAATTATTGAAAATGATGACTTTTTCAGTATAACAATCAACTTTTTTTAGTATTTGAAGAAAGGGTCTCGTCATTTTAAAAATTATTGAAAATAACACCATTTTTCAGTATAACAATTCATTTTTTTTAGTAGTTAAAGAAAGGGTCTCTCTATTGAAACGTTTACAGGAGAAGATGGCTTCTTCATTTTCTACTAGATAACCCCACCGTATGCTTTAATATCTGGCATTAATTATCTAATTAATATAATTGTCTAATTTTAAAATTTTATGGCTACTAACTAAACATGATATCTGGTATAAAGAAATGTTACATTAGACGAAACCAACATCTTATTTCTGATTAATGAGATAACTATTTAATTCTTTAGCAATGACTTAGATGTCTCTTAGAATCAAACAGAGATAAAACGGGATGAAGTTATTGTTGACAGAGGAAAGGTCTTTAGACTAAGGTTGAAAAGGCTTTAAGAAGAAAAGAAAGGAAAAGAGCTAACACAATGAAACAAAAGAGAAAAAACGAAGAAAACCAAGAACATCTCTCCTAACAGAATCAATATTACTTTCTCATCCATTGATTCAATAATAGCCTTTTCCTTTTCCTTCTTATCGTTTCCCTTGGCTAGAAACAAACCTTATTATACACGCCCCAACAAATATCGAATGTTTTCTTTACGACAAACTAATATTTTATTGATTTTTATTTTACTCTTTCCCTATCTTTTTTTATCACTTATTTATTTATTATTATATGCATTATTTTCCTTTTATCTTGATGATTGTATCAGCCATATCAATATGGTCAGTATTATACAATGAGGAAGAAAAAATATGAGTGGTGTCGTGGGACACCCGGTAGGAACGAAGTTCCTTACATTTTTCATTAAATATAAATCATAAAATAACACTGCTAAGTACGTATACTTTGCTAACTACTTATACATGCTGGAGTTAGAAAAGAGACAAAATTAAAAGTAACGAACTGTTTGTACCTGGCAGAGTTAAGGCAAAATTAAAAGAAAATCATTATTTGTATAATTAAAGCTAGCGTCTTACTATAAATATATATTAAATATAAGAAAAAAGTTTGATGAGTTTATAGTGAAAGAGTATGTTTGTTAAAGGAGTTTGGATTGAAATAGGACTGTTTTCTACCTACCCGGCCAATTAATTTTAAATATTATAAAATAGATCCCTTCCCTACTCTACAGCTTCTGCTTGTATCAGGGTGAAATTTTACATGATTATATTTTATTTATTTACAAAACAAAGTGACATTTTTGACATATATAACAAAAATGAGTACTTCATTTCTTGTGAGAAATAAAATTATTTATTTATTTTTTTAAATAATCAAAACAATTCAAGTAACAGGCTTTCTTAATAATACTTTTTCCCGTCTTTCGAAGTTTACGTGAACGCTCGGGCGGATAACTTTTTCCGACGAACTCAGCCTGGGCATTGGTAAAATGAATATGTGTACCAAATTTCATCAAACTCGTGAGCAAAAGCTAAAGTAAAAATAAGCTAGAGTAACAACTCAAGTTATCGGCATCTCTAGATTTCGTGACGGATGTTGCGTGAAGGTGATTTTGTGACGGTTATTTTGTGACGGGGAATTTGGTCGTTTTTTCGGATTCACTCCCGGGCTGCAGAACGTGCCATAAGGAACTTCGTTCCAAAAGAAAAAAAAATCGTATAGGTGCAATCATTTTGTTTCTTAACTGTATTAAATACGAATACCTTGAGCCATCAAACAAAAAAATCTCTCTTTTAGAAATTTTGTAAGGCTTTCATTATCATGATATGAACTCACGAGATATGAACTCATGTTCATGTGATATGAACTCACGTTCATGTGATATGAACTCATGTTCATGTGATATGAACTCATGTTCATGTGATATGAACTCATGTTCATGTGATATGAACTAATGGTTGTCAGGTGCTTCCCATCCCCCACTCTAAAAAAAAAATATAATACATTCTGAAAATACAGATAAATAATTTTTTTTATGACTAGTTTTTATATGATTCATTTTTTTCATCGTTTTTACTATTTTTTATGTTATGTATTTTTTAGTGCTTTATAATATTATATTAAGTTTTTTTTTATCCTAAAATATACAATAGATCATATCTTTTCTTACAGTGGTATACTTGTTGTCTTTATTGTGGTTAAACATATTTTATCTTTTGTGATTCTTAAACCTCTGGTTCTTTATGTTGTATCGTGCTCTGTTTTTCTCAAAGAATGCTAGAAGCTAGAGCAAAGTTTGCTATTATTAACCTTCATTACTAAGGATTATATAGCTTAAGAAAGCATAAAAAAACTCATTGTAGAAATAAAGTCCTATTTAGATTTTATCCTATTAATTTTTGAAAGCTCATAAACCTATAAAAAAATACTCTTTCTCGTTTATAATTATAAAGGTAAAGACAGCATTTCTTTGTAGAAAATAAACTCTCATTTATAAAGAGTTTATCCTAATACTTATAAACAAACAAAGAATTTAAATTTTTGTTAATGTTTCTTTAAAGAAAATGCATTGTTACTTCAGGTTTTTTTTAGATTAATTTTTATGATACTTTTAGATTAACTTATATTGCTTTTTATACATTTAATTTAAGATCCTATTGACTAGTTTATTTTTCAAGCAATTTTTTTATTGTTTGTATCAAATAAACAAACATCTTCTGTTTTTATATCTTTATGCTTGTAATTTGTCACAAATACTGAGATTCACCTGTGGGCCGAATTCGGTTGTATATGTTAGCCATATACACATAATTTATCGTCAGACAAACTCACAAAGTCCCTGGAATTCTCTGGAATGAAGAAGATAATGTATGATAAATGCCTTAAAAGCCAAACCGTATTTACAGAACTTTTTGGAACATTCATTATTTGAGGAGTTCTTCTACTATTAGTCCAGTCAAATGGTAGTTTGAAGTGGAAAGTTTTGGTGTAATTGTTGTTAGTGGCTTATTTTATGTTTTTTGGGGTGCTGAACACGAATCTGAAGTTGTCCAACAAAATTTCCCTCGGCAAATATGAGAAATCATCGAAAAACTACAAAAAAAA
>KZ651402.1:279905-290660 GCA_001010745.2 Gerris buenoi
TTTGTAGTTTTTCGATGATTTCTCATATTTGCCGAGGGAAATTTTGTTGGACAACTTCAGATTCGTGTTCAGCACCCCAAAAAACATAAAATAAGCCACTAACAACAATTACACCAAAACTTTCCACTTTGAGCTCTTTTTATGCACCATTTGACTGGACTATATATCAAACTTTAAATAATTATAATTTTCTTATAGTTCAAGTATGGAGTTGGTTTCATAAATGAAATGAAATATTTATTCTGCAGACCGGAGATCTAGTAAGTAGTTTGACATGGGTTCGCCGAGTCCACAATAATAAATAAGTAAAGCCATGCTTGAGCCTTTTAAGGCAACCAAAAGACCGCAGTCCTTGGTGAAGTTGTTTCAAATCTAACTTTCCACTTTCTCTCTGAGGTCCACAGCTTTTAGAGTCAATAAGTAACAACCCCTCGTTTTCAAAACATCTAACAACCAAGAGTTTCACTTACCAGTAGAGTTAGTGGAAAGGAAAAGCTAGTGCTTTTTCCTTTGAAGATGTTCATGAAGAATCAAAATCAACGGATAAAATTATCTGTTTACTATAAATTTTGTAGTATCGTCTGAAATAACACAAAGTAAGTGGATCTGACGTGCTGTTTGTGGAAACTACTCTCCATAATCGTTGGGAGTCAAGACTTATAAACTATAAATATTACCTATCAACTATCAAGAATAAAGTATATTCAGAGATCCTATATAAAAAGTGAAAGAGCAAAACCAGTATTTATCAGGTAATCGTTAAAAAACACACAATAGCTACTGTTTAAAAAATACCTATTTCGACTTCTTTAAGTAATAATAATTATCAGTGAACTTATTAGAACTGATTAGTTCACTGGGTAATTTCTTGTTTAGCTGAGTTCTGTTTTTTTACAAAAAATTTTATAAACAGCACCACAAAAGAAATTTGAAGGAGAACTGGCATGAAAAGCATTTCATATAGTCAGACAGCTTTTTAAACATTAGTGGACACAAGGGGAGGAGGCAAGGGCCCCGCCCGAAGTTATTGCATAACTTGAACGCGCAATAGATTTAAAAATAAACACACAGATGCTTTTGCATTTTCTGTTAATATTTACTTATTAGAGAACGTAAACTAGATCGGCCCGGATTTTAGAAAAGGAAATATATTAGTCTATTGAATTAAATTAGGGTGTCAATTCACTGAATCAGCCCAATTGCCAGCTGGGCCCGGTTTTTGACGATAGAACTAAAAACAAAACACTATAACGATCTGATTGCCGGCTGGGCCGGTACTTTCGCCGATCTAATTATAAACATTAAACAATAGACCAGGCTAATTGCCCGCAGGGCATGGTTTTTCCCGATGCAATTAGATACATTGAATTTAATTAAGATGCGTACACTAAATAGGCCCAATTGAGGCCCGTCTCGTTTTTTTTTTAATTATAAATAGCAGTGAATTGTATTGTCTAGAGTCTAGATAACAACACATTCTACAGGGAAGCACGGGATATCCAGCTTGTGCATTAATAAATTATGGGGTATGCTAAACCCGCATAATATAGGCACTCAAGGAGAAGTGGTGGAGTATTACGGAAGAGTAAAATATGTAAAACACCCGTAAAGGGTGCCACTGCCCTATTGTTAGTAATAATTTTATTATTTGTAACATTTAAAAGAGGAAGTATTAGCAAGTATTATTTTTTAACTTACCAAAAAAATAAAATAGGTCTGGAAGCAATTAGGACAAATAATGACCGCTGTCTTACGTCTTAGGGTTGCTCCTTCCATCAGGAAGTAAAATGCCGGAAAGTGGAAAAGCTATCTATTTTTACAAAAAAAAAGAAAATGATTCAAGGAATGATAGAGAAAGTAAAAGATTAAAACTCGACGGAAGGGGAAAAAAATAATTCGGGAAGGCAGAAAGAGACTGAAGATAATTACAATTGATACAAAGTTTTAACGACTTCACTCAGTCTGTTATCGGACCATTTTAATTTCAAACTTCCCGCCGTTTTCCTACCTCTTCCCTTCTCGTAGGATCCGGCAGAAAAACACAGGGAAGGCTGCGAAGAGAGAAAAAAGTCGAATAGCAAATTAACTAACAAAGAGGGTGAAAAGTTCTTCATACTTTCGTAGAGAATGAAGGGTAGGGGAAGGATGAAATGTTGATAATTTGAAACTCTCCAGGTCCCTTGGTCTGTCGGCAGAAAATAATTAACTAAGTTTTTCTCGTTTTTTACGAAATTTTATTGTTTATTTTAGATGAAATAACAAGGAAAAAGCTTGTGACTTTAAGGGTCAATGTCCATAGTCAAAAGAGGACCCTTATGCATTACTGCGCTTGTGTTCCAGGCCATCTGAAAGCACCTGATCTCCTAAAGAACCCAACAAACAAATTTGAAACTTATTTAATTTATGCGCAATAACCAATCAAAATCATAGGGAAACCCCGAAAATGTATCCCTAATAACCAGGGGTTAAATGTTTTTAACGGAAATGCATTATGGGGAAATGCATTACTGTACGGACGTACCATACAATGTAAAAATATATGTTTGGTTCAGTTTTTGTACCATTTTATCTTTGCTCCATTTTTCCTAGAAAATTGATTTTTTCCTATCCCCATCTTTTTTTATTTTTTTTTTATCCAAGTGACGAAAATGTCATAGTTTTCTTTCCCAAAAAAAAACTTAACAGTAGTTTAAAGAATTTTTTATTTATCTCATATTTCGTGAGAAAAAAAAATGTATGTACAACTTATATTTATTTATAAAATTTTTATATCCCGTTTCTAAGAGAGCGACAAATAAATTAATTAGTACTTCAATAGCGCTCTATTTGTATAAACATTGTTAATATCATAGCTGTCAATGACTTTATCAACAATGTAATCATTGGTCTCCAACCCGGACTCTTCCCGTTTTAAATGGTGGCAAAATCTAGATTATAGAACAACGTTTATACCGTGTGTAAATTGATTTTCTGGCCACATTTTTACAAAATTTACTTGGGTATTTTCCCTTACTAGGTATTCCGTTTCACAACTTGTACTCTCTGGCTTTTTAGTTTGGTTATCTTTGGAATAGTTAGCTGAGTTAGAAATTAAAAGATTACGTCTGCTTTTCAATAATGTGCCATTCAATAGCTTCGAGTTTCGAGAATTTGGGAAGCAATACGGTTTTAAAATGTCTACTTCTAGTCCCCATTATCCGTTGAGCAATGGGCTAGCAGAAACATGAGTAGCATCAGGGTTTAAAAAAGTGCTTACCAAAGTCAAAGAGTCTGGGTCTGACTTTAAAAGGTGTCTTCTTGATTATCGTAATTTTCCAGTTACTGGATTTGGGTAAGTGCCCATCTGAGACTTTTTAGTATCGAGACTCGCTCTCGAGATTGAAATCGCTAGTGGACATGGGGCTGAGACTAGTCTCGGAGACTCGCCGACTCTCCGAGACTCGAGAGAGGCTGATGTTGCTCTCAAGTTGACAACGTTCTGAGACTAATCTCGAGACTAGCTAGCTCTCGATATTTAGTCTCAGATGGACACTTACCCTTACATTGCATCTCAATTGTTAATTCTAGATAATAAAATGCACCAGAAGTTATTACCGTCAAAAATGAGTGAAAGAACCTTGTTAATATCCTAAGGGTAAGATGACAGGATTCTCATTCAAAACAATGGGACTGAGCTTATTTTAGAAAAGCTATCTGCGCACCACTGTTCCTACCTTGTTAAATTAAGTAATTGGAGGACTGTGCAGTGAAATTATATTCATCGTAGATAAGATATATCCTAGGTAAGAAAATCGAGGGTTTAGTTCCCGATACTAGAAACTCAAAACTTTTTCTTCCCCTCCCGGTCTGGTAAAAGATTCCGACCTCAGTCACCCTCAATTTGAACTTAAAGGGGGAATTGATATTATCAGTGTTGTCATTTTAGTTTGATTTATTTTGTGTTTCCATGACATCTTAGTTCATTTGACATTTTATACGTAAAGAGGGATTGTTATTGTTAATATAATGAACTTTTATGTTATTAAATTATTCAGAATTAAGTTATCTTTGACTTTTTGATTTCTAATCATTATTTAGAACTAAAGAAACATGCTTAGCAAAAAATCCTCTTCCTTGCAAATTGTCTTTTTTTTTCTTTGAGCGCCCCTAGCTAATTGAACAAATTCACCTGTTAGTTCTTACTTAAGTAGGGTAAAGTAGGGACAGATGCCGTGGAGGGAAAGATGCCGCGGTTATTGGAAATAAAGGAAGGGGTAACTGTGAACACGCATAGCTTGGTCAGGTTTTACCTTTACACGTAGGTAACCTTCTCATTTATTTCTAAGTTGAAGATGGTACTCATATATTTGACTTTGTTTGAACAGCAATATCACAGGGAGTACTTAAAAATATTTTCTTCAATTTTTCTGACTGAGTTCTACTACTTGTGTAATCAACTATATATATTTAATAATAACTATATATTTTATAATAAGTAAACACACACTAAATTCTAATAAAAAAAAATATTCTCTTCAATTTTTCTGACTGAGTTCTACTACTTGTGTAATCAACTATATATTTTTTATAATAACTATGTATTTTATAATAAGTAAACACACACTAAAGTCTAATAAAGATACGTGTGGTGTCGTGGGACAACCGTAGGAACGAAGTTCCTTACGCTTTTCAATAAATATAAATTATAAAATCACAGTAATAATTACTTATACATGGTGGAGTTAGAAAAGAGACAAAATTATAAGTAACTAACTATTTTTACTAGCGGAGTTAAGGCAAAATTAAATGAAAAGCTTTTTATTATCTTTGAAGTGAGCGTCTTTCAATAAATAATGTATTGATATTGAGAAAAAAGTTAATGACAAATTTATAGTTAAAGCTGATGGTTGTACAACAAAAAAGAACTGTCCCCTCAAACGCCGACGGCAAATTAATCCAATTAAATATTAAAATAAAAAATATAAATCATTAACTCACAAAAACTTTTGCTTGTATCAGGTTGAAATTTTACATGCTTGTTTCAATTGTACTATAGGTGATGTATACAAAGTTTCATTAAAATCGTTACGTTAGAACGTAAGATATCGGTAAAAACGTTGTTTTCTTTATTTTAATCGTTTTGGTCCGCTTTAATAAATTTAGCGATCTTTATCACTTCATAGCAGTATCGGTGTTCGTATTACTAAAATATTTCATTATAAAAGTTGTTTGCCTCATTAAATAGATGAAGTTAGAATTTTTTCCCGTCCAAAAATTCCAATTTTTTAATTTGACGCTTACGTTTACGCGAGCGTTGCGCGTGAATTTTTACGTTGATTTTTACGTTTTAATAGGTCACGTAGAGGTGAAGCCGCCGCACTAATTTTGTTTGAAAATGATCCTAACTGATTCACAACGACTATGAACGACCTTAGTTCTGTAATATTTTTCGGAACAGTGAAATCTTTTAACGCTGATATTTTTTTCGGATCAGCTTTTATACCATCCTTTCCTACTATATATCCTACGTAGGGAACTTATATATCCTACGTAGATATCGTCGACTACCTTTTTCATGTTTCCTGTTCCGTACAGTGATTGATCTCCTCTTCTGCAATACTCATCTTCTGAACTGATTAATCCCATCGGTGCCCGCAAGAAAATATACCGCCCCCATGGTGTCAAAAAAGCAGTTAGCTTTTGACTTTCCTTGTCTAATTCTAGTTGCCAATACCCACTGGCAGCATCTAGTATTGTGAAATACTTCGACTTGGCTGGTACGTTAGCAACCGCTTCCCATAGGCTTTTAAATGGGTGTACTGGGCGTTGAACGTGGTCGTTAAGCTTCTTGAAATCGACGCAGACCCTGATTTTTCCATTAGGTTTCTGTACACATACCATCGGGCTGACAAACTCACAAGTAATGTCGGCTGGTTTTATGATTCCTTTCTTAGTCATAAGGTCTAATTCGTCTTTTACCTGCTGTCTCCACGCGTATGGTATCTTCCGAGGTGTACTTATCGCATAGGGAACCGCATTTGATTCTAAGTGGACGTGTACGGGTGGACCAGCCATCGGCTTAGGAGTCGATGTGCAGAAAACATCTTCATATTCTTTTATAAATTGTTTTCTTATCGTTTCTAGGTTTTCTTCCGTCAGGTTGTCTGGACAACTGATCCTTCATATTGTAGTCATAGGTCTTGGAAATTCTTGATGAATTACGAATTAAAATTCTTGATTTAAGCTTCTTTAATGAATGCCTTTAAATTAGCAGCTCTTTAACGCCTTTGCATATGAAGACTAACACTTACGCAAAGACCTTCACACTTAATATTACAGTTAATGTACCCCATCAACTTTAATTGTGAGGAATCTGCTGATTCAAGTCTCAATCGACTTGGGTGTAGATCTTTAGTCGTAATTCCTAATTTCTTCATTAAGTCTTCCCCTGCGACAGATACTTCAGCTCCTGTGTCTGGAGTTCCTCTATACTTAATGTATTTTTTGCCCTGACGGCCAATCTGTATTGTGATGTAACGTGAGTTATTTTGGTTTTTCCCCTCTACGGACTTAATTGTTAAGCTTCCAATTTTTACCTCATCGTCACTACAATCTTCTTTTTCTCGTTTTGTTCTACAGAATTTAGTAAAATGCCCTTTAATATTGCATCGGCGACACTTATAACTATTTGCTGGACACTCCTTAACATACCTGTGCCATGCACCACCACACCGACCGCATTCTTTCCTTTTACCGGCATTCGCTACTTTGCTGACCTGTTTTTTAAATAGATTTTCTTCTTTGTTTGCGGCTTCTTCCACTTCACATAGTTTGACTATATCGTTTAAGTCAGCTGAATCAGATAAAGTTTTACATTTTTTTCTCATTTTTGGATCTAACAGGGATTCTATGATGTGGTCTGACAAATATTGGTCATAACAATGTGGACATGGATCGTTAAGTCTAAAAAGTTTTAACTTGTCACGATAGAAGTTGATGAACGATTCCCCTTCTTCTTGCTTCCTCGCAAGAAAGTGGCAGCGCCTCATGCGTCCATTTTCCTTATTCTTGTAATATTCTTCAATTTTATTTAGGACGAAGCTAGCTCTGACGTTTTTGACGTCTTCTATTTTGATTATTTTGATTACTTTACCCTATACTTGATTAAGACTAGACTAATTCATTTTAAAATTACTGATATCAACTTCAAAGTAACTGACTTCTTTAGTTAAATTTAATATAGCGTATAAAATTTCGTTTGGACCAATACAATTAACTTATATACAATTAAACTGTTCAAAACAGTAAAAGAGTGAAAGATATTTTCAAACCACAATGAATTGGTTTACCCACGGGAGCCAGTATCATAAACTATAATTCTACCATAAAACAAACTGCCGTGCTGATTTGAAGTCAAACACCTATGAAAAGCAAAACAGAATAAAAAAGTATAAATAACTACATATTTTCACCCTTTCGCGACCTTTTAAAAATTGGATTTTATTTTACTATTATTTATAACGCAATATCGTTTCATGTGCAGTTATCAATTCTAAAATTAATTTCCCATTCTAAACAGCGAAGGAAAAAGAACGCGGACCAAAATAAATTATTGGTTTATGTCCCTAAAAAAAATAAAAGTTAAGCACTTGAAAAAGCCCAACTCTGCATCAAAATGTGTAATAGAGTGTGGGATAGTATGGGGCATGATACATTTGACATATTGGCCTCAAGCGAAGTATTTGAATATAAACTGTTGTACCTAGAATATATATATACATATTTTTTGTCCTGTACATATCCGAAAATAACAAGCCATCGTCATAACTCAAAAAGTTATTTCTAGGTAGTTTGCAGGGGCCGTTGTAGAAGTTTATGGTGGGAAGGATACTTTATTCGGTCTCATATTGCTGGCGCAGACTTTTCATCCAAACCACAACACAAGACAATAGCTTTTGTTCACCTTCATAACAGTTGTTTATCTCCAGGACCCTTTTGTTCCTCTTTTACTTTAAAAATGGGGTTTCTCTTCAGAACTTGGGTAAAAAAAGGGAATAGAAGAAGATATGAGAAAGAAAAAAAAAAAAAATAATAATACTTTAGTAGGGTAAATAGAGGTAGGTGCCACTCTTATTCGAAGAAATTTGGCCAAATTGTTGTTACTTCCTTTTCGTTAATTAAAAATAAATACACTCAAAAGGCAATTTCAAAGGACTCTATCCTTAGGAATTTACAATTTTATTTGGTTTTTTACAATAATCTACTTATTTGCACTATTTTCATTGTTAAACTTTCTTCTTTTTTCAAATTTCTATGGATAGAGAATTGAATGTAAATAATTACTAAACGTAACCAATTAGTTTTCTTCGAGATAAGTTGCTTATTAAAAGGTTAATTATTTTTGGTTAATAATCTCTCATAAAAATGAGGAAGTACCTGCTCTTTAAATTCAGATATAAGTATCGGAAAATACAGGTCTTGCCAAAAGTGTAGAATAACACTCAAATTGCGACTTTGTTCTTTCTTTGTAATAACCATTTTTTTTAACCCGAAAGCGAAGGCTTGGGTTCTAAACTCTAGGTCATAGTCGTAGTCAGATCCATTGGTACAGCCAGAGGAGGGCAAACAGCCACTCCACACATCCACTTTATGTGATTTCATCAATGTGAAATATGTCTTCCCTGCCTGGTATTTAAACAGGTATAATGATCACCTAAAAGGTAATTAATAAAAACTTAACTTCAGGTAACTATAGTCTCATGAGAGGGTTAAACGTTAGGTGAGTTCGCTAACCACACCCGCTACACCGTTTCGCTTACATTACCAGTAAACAATTGCTCAAAAATACTTTCGCATATATACACAGTGATACTAAATTTAATTAATTTATATTTTAACATATTTAAAGAGTGTGCAGGTAATTTCAGTCCCTTTTCGAAAATTGTGTACCAATCAAGAATCTTCACCTCGATGAGAATAGTAATAAGACGACTTATATTATTATTAAAAAAATTATTTTTGTGCTTAGCAAAGCTAAAAGAAGTATTGTGGTGACTCTAAAGAACGAGTTTTTGTCTCCCAATTCAACATTTTTTTTTAACAGAATTGCCTTTTAATGTTTGGGATTTTGTACTCGTGTCCTTCTGTCTGTAAACATTTTTGTGAACGCTCATATGTAAGAACTATTTTTATAATTGCAATGATATAATATCATGATGGCATCTCAAAGTTAGCTTACAAATGATCCCGTATCAATTTCAACCTGCTTCCATCATTCCATGCTTGTTCTCAACCTAATTTTAAATATTTTAAATTTAACTCTTCTTAGTGCTAGGATGTGAGAAAGCTGTCACACTAATTAGCACATGTTTATTTTCCATTATTCCTTTCTGTTTTATTATTAAGATGACTTAATAATTAAAAACTTGAACTATTTTCCTCATATGGTCCAGTTCAAATTGTTATTACCTCATTTGTTTCAGTTTGAATTATTAATTTAATTCGCTTCTATTGTATAACATATTATGAAAACGAGAAGGGTTCAGTTGGAATACCTTCATATATTTTTCTTATATACCTGTAAAGTAATATTTAGAAATTGGACGTCTAGATTTGATGCGTAGTAGGGTGGGCCGAAAAAAAAAAATTGAATTTGAAAAAGTCCAACCTCGTAATACTTGTGTATGCATTTGAAACTATTATACGTAAAATTTTGGCCCGATCGAATGACACCTAGGTGGTGCACAATCGCTTCAAAGCTTTAAGAAACAATATTTTTAAGAATTTTTTTATATTTCANAATACACATACTTTCCATCAGATCCTAACAAATTGCCTGATATATTAGACTATTTCGTAACCTCTTCCCTAGCTAACCTTCATCCAACTGCTTCTGTACTTCATGACCTTTCCTCTGACCATAGCCCTGTTATTCTCACACTGGATCTTTCCCCTTCCGAAATTCCTCCCAAACCTAGACTTACTAACGGACATGTTGACTGGAACCTTTTTCAAATTCTAATTGAACAGAGACTCGACCTTAAAATTTCATTAAAAACGCAGGAAGAAATAGACGAAGCCGTACAGCTACTGACTGACACGATACAGACTTCAATCTGGGACTCGACAGCACCATATGTTTACAAGAAAGACTATAGGAAAACTTTACCGAATATACATTATCCAATATTTTGATGTACTCTCTTTCAACTCCCGCCCTCTGAAAACAATCTATAATACTGCCTCTGTCAAGACTTTCAGTTGGAATACCTTCATATATTTTTCTTATATACCTGTAAAGTAATATTTAGAAATTGGACGTCTAGATTTGATGCGTAGTAGGGTGGGCCGAAAAAAAAAATTGAATTTGAAAAAGTCCAACCTCGTAATACTTGTGTATGCATTTGAAACTATTATACGTAAAAATTTGGCCCGATCGAATGACACCTAGGTGGTGCACAACCGCTTCAAAGCTTTAAGAAACACTATTTTTAAGAAGTTTTTTATATTTCAATTTTTAAAAATATTTTAGTTATTTTTAGTCACTTATTGGCATCTATTTGCTCTTTGCTGGCATATTATTTGATTGCAGAAAGAAAAAAAAACGTTAATTAAAGGCTGAGATAAGTCGGTACATACATAATACATATATGTGCCATTGAGTTATTCCAAGGATATTATTTGGAGCTGCATAACACTAATTTCTCTATTATCTTTGGAATAACTCAATGGTACACATACAGAATACAGGGTGAACCAAAAGTCTCCCCCCCCCCC
>KZ651402.1:302601-334758 GCA_001010745.2 Gerris buenoi
AAACAAAAAAAAAAAACAAAAAAAAAAAAAAAAATTGAAAATAAGACCAGTTTTGAAAAAATGGAATTTTTATATTAATTATTATTGTTTCTAGAAGAAACATGTTTTTATTTGGCGCAAGTGGTTTTAAATATCTTAAATAAATATATCATACAAAATATATTTTCTAAAACTGTTATTATATTACTCTTTACCGTTAGCTTGATAGCTTTAACGTTTTATTGCAATAATTTTATATTAGTATCAGAAGTAGCTACCTTGAATAGCTGTAAATGAGTTCTAAGAATTATAATTATGAAATTTTAATCAAATTCTTGATTTTTAACCATCTTTATAGAAGCTAAGCATGAGTTTATATCTCGAAGGAAAATTATAACAAATATTGAACCTCAACTCCTACCGCAAAGTCTTGATAAATTTCTCGGTTCTTAATAATAATTAAAGTGTCATAATCTGAATATTGTAGTCGTTTTTTAACTGTACAGCGAAATTATCAATTTTAATTAGATTTTTTGTATTTTGAGGTAATCTTTATATAAATCTATTTTTTTCTGCTAACTTCAATCTGCTTGACCTGGATTCCCTTGTTTTAAAGTTAATTTTGTTTAATATTCATGATAAAATGTCAACTCTAAGCTAATATGATAGCCATTGACGTCTTTCATTAGTTGGGACTCGTCTAAATAATTTTCCCTTTAAATTAATTAGTTTTTCTCTCTTTACTATTATAGAAGATAGTTTGGGTAGGTACAGAGGACAAAAAAGTATTTGTTAAAACTTTTTAAACTTTTAGGACAATTATTTAGTTAGTTCTTTCAAATTAATTCTATTCTATATTAATGTGCCATGACAATTTATTAATGCTAATTTAAATGAAAAATTGCTCAACGTATACAATTGAAGACTTCGTTCTTCTCATTATCATTGTTGTTAGTGACCTCTGTCTTTGCAGCAGGGTATCGGTGTAACTAACTATGTAGTTAATACTATTGAATCCGAGATAGCTCTACATTTCACCTAAATGTATCAATTTAAAACCTGGGGAATCTAGGGCACTGTAAGGTTGGGATTCGCGGACGAGATTCTCTTAAGTCTGTGGGGATTTTGAATAAGAGATGTCGGCGGTTTCGGGGGTTTAGGTATCGGACAGAAAAAAGAGTAAAAAAAGGAAGATTTCTTGCTTCCCTCCCGCATTGCCTCGGTCTCTTATTTACCAAGAAGTAATATCCCACTCCTACAGTGTAACTCGCTCTCTCACTTCTGAGCGCAAATCCTGCTTCTTTTTTTAAAACATCCTTGACAGTGATCTCTTTCTTTCTCGCCTTCCCCCTCCCTCCTTCTTAGTAATGGTGGTGGGAAAAAGCCCTTTCAACAACGGCATCCTTTTTGGCGTGAACAATAAACAGGGCGGCGAGCCAGCCACTGGTAAGGGAAGGAGGTTTTATTTAAATGCGCAGTTTGGCCGGTTCCGTGGTCCGGGAGGTGAAGAGGGTTACCCTCTTATTCCCCTTTTCTTCTGAGTTGCCAACCTTCCTTACTTTATATCACAGTTGGCATCCGACTCACAGTCCGGAAAATCCTGTTTGAATCCCGTTCGAATATTTATTTATTTTCTAATTGCTTGCGGAAAAAGAAACTGTCAGAATCTCGGATTAATTTATTCATTTTCCTTTTCTGTCTGAGACTACCGCTATTTTAAGAATAATTCTCCCCAAAATATCGTTACTCATTTACATATTAACCATATTCAAATAATACGACTCTTTTTAAAACTGCGGACATTCCTTAGTTGACCATAGAAACTTTCTAGATTTACTCAACTTTTTATGAACCTTTCTACTCCCTCTTGGATTACCCCCTTGTTTACCCATTATCCAAAAAAAAAAGAAAAGAAGACTGCCAATTGGTGTGGCACATAGCTTCCTCGCATTCTACCCACGTACTTTATTTTATTTATTTAATTTTTTTTTTTTGTCTAAATTGGTAATTGTTTCCCCGTTTTTTCAATCTGTCAAAATTGTTTTGCTTTTTACACGAATTAAACTATCAATTTAGTAAAAGTTATTGAGTGGAGACGGTTCAAACTTATCTATCTGCGAGCTACTATCCATAAACTATAAAAGTTTCATTCAAATCTGATCAGTACTTTTGAAGCTATAGGTGTAAATAAATGTATGTTTGTTTGCGTGTGGAAGAGAAACAAATAGGTGCAGAAGGTTGAAACTTATATGGGACCAACAATGGACTAATTATGACCTACAGCCAAAAATTTCATTAAAATTGGACATTTAGTTTTTAAGATATGGTGGTTCGCAAAAATTGAACGAGAGACCGACCGACAGAGAGACACGGAACCAAAAATAATCCCTGATGTCTAAAACGGATTTCTGTCTTGGAATTTTTGAAATCGGAGACCTAAAATTTTTTCGTTCTTCAAAACGATCACATAGCTTCCGTTACCTTGGGTAAGCTCGGAAGCAAAAATAAAGCTTTTATAACAAGGAGAACCTTGAAGATTACTCTTAATAAATTGCAGCTCATACATTAATTGATATTTTAGATAACTATATATTAATTAGCAACCATATTTGATAATTTCATGATTTATGTTGAAGAAAACAAGAATATCTCCTGGCCCACAAAGTAGTCTAATAAATATGTAATACGAGATCGCGCAGTTAAAATTTGGCTCAATTTGCTCCAAATATATATTATCTTCTAATACTTATTTATAAATGGATCAAATTCGGTACATGCTCATATCAGTTCAAATTTAATACAATATTGCTTTAAATTTCTTTTCTCTTCGTCCTTGAAAATAGTTTATCTTATTCCATTTGAGATGCTTGAACTTTGTACTTACATATTCATCTGAGTAGGGCTTTAGCATGCAGTAAACAAAGTTGGCCCAGGTTTTGAGCAGGCAAACTCCCAGAGTTGTGTATCGATTCAAACCTCCTGGGAACAACCCTTAAGTAATCTCCAGAGCATCAAAACTTTAGCTCTTGAATCACCAGAGATGATTAATCTTGTCTCAAAAATCTTCTAACATATTGTTTTACTTGATTAGCAATTACCGAATTAATGCTTCTTAATCTAAAATTAATGTTATATAAACTAAAATGTGTTAATTAAAACATTTGAATAATATAAATAACCTATAGGTTTGTAGAAAATTAATCTTAGATAAGGAAGCAATAATTCGTTAATAGCTAATCATGTAAAACCGTATAAAAGTAGCTACTTCAAGCAGCCGTGCTTGGCTTAGAATGAAAAATGGACAGTAACTATTATCGACCCCATATAAAATTACCTTAAAACCATTTCAATGTATGTCTCAGTTGTACCCTGAAACTAATATGATAGAGGGTTTAGAAGTTTAGTTATAATTATAATGTATTGCTCTGAAAATCTTCTGGAAGGACCATAGCTAACTTGGTTTAACAAATCACCTAAGATAAGCTTAATATTAATCCTAAGTAACCCCTATTTATACCTTAAATACCCTGTATTTGGTGCATGCATAATATATTGTCTACCAGTCTACCCTATGCATTGTATGAGCATGTATATTATAATTTCTCCCTCCTTTTAAAATAAATTATTACTCGTATGCAATTAGTTTTAAAAGTTGTTAGGGTTTCGAGGTCATCATAGAGATTTGAAATTTGATATGCAATTTAAACTTTTTTTTGCCCAAAACAGAAAAAAAGTTGAAAACATAACAACTTGAAAATTCTTCTATCAGTAAGCAGTTGAGTTTTTTTTTTTTAATTTTTAAGTGCTATCATTTTAAAGGTATTGCAATAAAGATCACAAATTAATATGCATCACAGTTCCAAAATGGCGGCCATTTCATCCCACTTAGAACCAAATAAGTGCATACCTAAGATGCTAAAGGATAATATGCACACTTTGTTCCGTTTTTATTCATATTGTAGTCAAATAAATAAGAAGTATGAGTTTTTATGACCGAAGAAACCCTTTTAGTAACTTGCTGGCAAGTACTTAACGTTAACGGGATTTTTTTTTTTTTTTTTTCTTGGAGAGGACGCTATACTCCAAACCAAAAAGAATTTTCGAGGAGGGGAAGATCACTGCCATTTTGATTTGTTGTAACTATTCCCTTCCCAAATTGTACATTGTTCTGTTTGTAGTTAGTGGTGATGAATAAGTGCGTTCTATGCACGAAAGTTTATATTTTCTTTAGACATTATTTGTGAACTGGTTCTGTAGATGCCAATAAACTCTCTAAGTCTCTGTTGAAAATTCTTTTCCTATTTATAAACATTCAATTAACCGTTAAATCAGTCATCAAATCTTATATTATTTTGTCAAATCCCAGTTTTAAAAGCTGTCTCTGCCATCATCTAGATCAGTGTTTCTCAACCATTGTACCCTTGCGGAACCCTAAGATCAATGTCGCTCATCTGCGGAACCCCTTCACAATTATTAATCTGTATCATTACAATACTATATAACACAAAAGTCACTAAATATTTGCGAGGGGGGGGGTTGCTAATCGTTTTGTGGTAACAATAAAAGGGAACTACTTATTCAACAAAGCAGCTGCCCCCTCCCCAAGTCCGAGTAAAAACAACTATTTCGCAACGAATTCGTTAGACAATGTTACGCTGATGCATACTGCAGTACAATATCTAACTGTAAGTCATGGGCGTTGTCTGCAGTTAATTAATGTGGGAGGGGATTTTTGGCGGGGGATCCGGGGGTCCTCCCCCGGAAAATTTTTAAAATATGACCTCTCAAAACAGTGCTTTTATGCGTTTCTGAGGTGAAATTTAATATGAGGTGAAAGTAAAAAATATTTACTAAAAAAAATGTATATATATATATATGGCGGTATTTTTATTTACTCTATTGGGTCTGGGGGGGGGGCACGTGCTCCTTGTGCCCCCCCTGAATACTCAACTGGATGGGTGTAAATGCTGAGTTCTTCTTCATCATAACATTTCATGAGAGTAATGTTGCGATGTGTGGATTTTACACATTAAATCATGTGTGGGATTTCCACACCGGTACTTTTTTGTTTTTATTTATTTATTTTTTACAATTTTATTTTGCTGCTGCATTTCATTAAAATTTCTTGCGGAACCCCTACTATCCTTCATGGAACCCCGGTTGAGAAACGCTGAATCTAGATCAAGAATCTAGGTTGACGTGGTTTTCTAGTTACTAAAATAAACTGAAGCAATGCAAGCTAGACGACGAGACAGCGGTTCACAATGCTCTTCTTTCATATTAAAACATTTGCATCACCTGAGAATACTTCGATGACCCCTCCAAATGGCTTTTCCAATCTATTAATTCTATTTTCAATCCTTCTTAATTTATGAAAGGATTATTAAAAGAAATTATAATCTCGTTAAGTAAGTTTGGCCAGTGAATTAATTATATTCTTGTTCTTCTTGGCTTGGAATCCAGATGTGTTGGTGTTTGAACTTTAATGAAGGTGTAACCCTTATTATAACCCAGATCACGTAGTTTCTTCCTAAAACTTATGCAAATGTCAACTGTTTACCATTAATCCAAGTTAAACAAGTCGAAGTTCTGACCACGTAAGATGCTACTTAACTTCAAAGACCCAAGAGAAAAATGTTTGAATGATCTTGCTCGGAAAAGATAAGTGCTATATTTTCACGTAACAACAGCGCTAGTTGTATTTATTTCCTATTTAACTTTACGAATTAGTTAAGTAAAGAGGGATTATAAATTAAATACATAGTTGAGTATAAAAACCTAATTGTAAGCGAAAAATATAAAATTGGATTTTAAGGTAATTAAATAAAATATACAAATAAATTCCTTTTTTATTTATCCATACAAATTCACTCCGAAATCCTTCATTTTTTTAAACACATAGCTAAATATATGACACATATCCCGTTTATATACATATTTACATTAACTGTGAATGTACATTAGAATTATTAATGAACAAAATAAATAAATAAGGATACAATATGAAAAAATAAAATTATTTACAAATATATCTTTTTTTTTTTTGTTCAAAGTTATCGATCAAACGAAAAATGAAGCAAATTATTAAAAAATAAAAATCAGCTATATTATATATTTATTATTACATAGCTTTATATATTTTAATTTATTCATTTTCCACAAGAATTGGTCACTATTAAAAGTAAAGGGATTTTTATTTTCAAACAGATTCGGCTCATTTAGTATTCATATTAAATTGAATTATTTTTATTTATTTATATTTTAACAATTTTTAATACCATTTTTTTTTTTTAAATCTATTTACAATACTAAATAAAATTAAAATGTTTTGCTTAAATCTTGTATTTGTAAATTTCATTTTTTTTTCTACATAACATTGATTTAATGATGCTGTTTAGTGTGGTTGTCATAAAGTAGTTAAGATACAATTAGTATATTTTATTATTATTTTTGTATCTATTTAATTTTATAAGGTAAATGATAAGTTATTATACGAAATTTTTTGATTTATTACGTAATATTTGTGATTTTGTAGAATGTTACTTCCAAACTAGAATATCACACTTATAAAGTCAAATTTGAGATAGAGGTCGTCCTTAGCTTATCTAGGTATATTCATATAGTGTGATTTATTAATAATTCATTGAGTCCCTGCGTCTTTTACTACAGGCTACTTGCTGAACACACTTGGTGTTCACCAAGCATCGTGATATAAATGTTTAGCTACTTATGTAAAGTAGCGTTTATCCGGTTCGGAACCTAATTTCACGGTTTATTTTGCAGATGTAGCATCACGCCAACTCCTATGAGCTAAATATAATAATGAGAAAGAAAATAATAAATAATGAGAAAGATAATACTAACATGTGACGCTCGTGAAGTGCCCGTCAAGCATCGTGATGTAAATGTATAGTTACTAATGTAAAGTGACGTCCACTTGCATCACGCCAACCCTGTCATTCAGTACATATTATATAGTTGTATAAAATTTAAATATATATAAATAAATAAATAAGCCCTTTGGCAGAACTAAGCACTTCACGAGCGCCACATAATAGTATTATCTTTCTATATTATTAAAAAAGTTTAGTAAACTAATGAATCTAGTGAGTAAGTAAGAGAAGGGTTGACTAAACTAAACAGTAGTAGAGTTAGATATGTCACTCCTCTTTTATGCTACACATGAAGGAGGAGATGTCTCGCGCTCTCTCGACAGCAACCCAGCGATTCTTTAAAAAAAAATAAAAAATAATAAAAAAAATCACGCTTATTTCTCACTGATTTTTTTTGGAGTGCTTCCAATTTTCCTGACATATTATATGATTTGAAAAACAGGAAGATTAGGCCTGAAAGACAAGACTAACCATATTTGTCTACATTATCGCATTCAGAAGTAATTTGACTATAAATCTTTTGTTTGTTCTTAAATATTTTTCGCGGGGAATGTTTTTTTTTTATATTTGGTTAAACAACTGCCAAAGGCAAGTCGAAGAGAAAATATTGCATGTAAATCGAATAAAATTTGCTAAAAGATATACATTATACATTCATTGAAAGTTTTTTTTTAAATAACGTGGTATAATTTATTACAAATTATCTAATTGTTGCTCAAAACGTCAACTTTATTTAAAGCTCCTCGGTAGAGCATTCGACTTCGGTTCTTAAGGTATATCGGTGGTAATAAAAAATGACAATTCAAACATTCAAGTGCATTCATCCTATTTTTTAACATAATAAAACCCTTTAACTTGAGGCATTTTTTTTTTTCTTATAGGTACTTGTTTGATTTTTGTTTTTAATTTATAATATTCTGAAATTTGCGAAGTTGCCATACTATTTAGGTAATTTTTATTATTGTATAAGAGGAGATTGGAGAACATTGCGGCAATCATGTCAAAATATATTTTTTTTTATTTTTATTTTTATTTTTTTTTTGAAAATTAGGGTTATATCATACCTTTGGGAAAATCTATATGACAAAACAATGTACCCTATAATAATCAAATAATTCTATTTGAAATTTGAAATGGAATAACCCCCATTCAATTATTCTTTTAAGGTGTTATCAAACTAAGTACAATTAGAAATAAATAAATATCAAATAAAAACATTATGTTAATTAGTTTTATTAAAGTTAAAAAAAAATGTAAATCAAGTTCATAATAATTGCAAGATAAAAATAACTTTTTATATACTACGTTTTTAAAATATCTGTCATAAATCATACATTTGAACCTGTCAAAATGAAGATTGTAAATATGACATGTCAACTTGCGGATTTTTGGCGAACTAAATTTCCATACAGCAAAATTTGCTGAAAACCAATTAAATTCTGCTGAAAGATGGCTAAAAGTATTAAAATAATGTATTGTCATCGTGTTCTGAGCGATGCTAAAAGTTTCAAATGTCTAGCTATTCGAGAAGTTAGTTAGAAATCGATTACCAGATTTGTACCGGACAAACAAACAAACAAGAAAGCAATCTAATAAAAACGTAGTAAAAATACCAATAGTTTTATTGTTTTAAAATAAGTTTAATTTATGATAATTGATCAAGCCTATTTTATTATTTACATTTATATTTTTATTTTTATGTATTGTAATGTATTTTTTTTGTTTTATATTTTTATCAGATAAGGTGTTTTTGTTTTGTTAAGTATAATTCTTTAGAGTTGTCAATCAGATTTTTTTTAATTAATTTAAAATAGAACTTAACAAAACTATTTATTATCTGTTACATCATAGCCGTTTATGTAATAGCCCTGGCATATTGTAATTTTTTTAATGCTGTTTATTTTTTTATTTATTTTATCTTTTACTTTTATTCGAAAGAAAATTAACGATACAATGTGCGTGCAAGCAGAACGTATATTTAACACCTCGTTAGATTATCTCAGTTTTAGAACTGAAACTATGACTTTTTCTCACGAACACCAGAACTAAACTAGGATAAATCACGTGAATTCGCTATTATTTATTTTCAACGTCAGTCACTTTTAAATATAGCTTTCCTTTTTTTTAATTTTAAAAAATGAAAAAAAGTATAACTAAATTTAATACAAGATATATCATTTTTTAAATGTTATTACAAAAAAATTAAAACTGTTCATTTCATTTTTACAATTATTGAAATCACATAAATGATGTGCATTTATTTGTGTTTAGATAAAAAATAAAGTTGTTTATAAAATTTATTTTATGCTACAAACATTTACGACATTAAAAAATGTTAAAACAAGAACCAACTAAATATTATATATTGGCAGTTATGACAAATTCTTTTTTTAATAATATTATTTATTCACATTTGTATTAAAATAGGTACATTATTTTATTTTATTCTTATTTATTCTGTTTAATTTACGTTTACTTGTAGTTTCTATGTTACTAACAACCGGAATAAACAATTAGGCAGTTATAAAAAAAAGCATTACAATTTACAGTTTGAATATTGGATTTTTTTTACTTAATTTTATATGGTTTAAGTTAAATAAATTAACACTTAAAAGTGTTAAAACATAGGATAGTAACGAAAGAAAGTGAAAATAAAGATAACATATAATTTATTATAGTGTAAGAGTACATATTTAGGTATCTTACTGTGTCGTTAAATGAATGACGATTCACCTGCCAAAATAACTTTTTAGTACAAAATCGGCTTTCAACAATTTTTGATCATATTTTAAAATGAACTCAGATTTTCCCTTAAATACTTGTAGTATAACAACGAATTTCTTTCATACTAGATTGTTTTAAATATTTTGATTTATTAAGCTACTAATTATGTTGAAATTATTTTTAATAAAGATTTTTATCGCCCTCCACTTGTAAACATTCCTATCCTGAGCGGCCGGTAAAGTTCCATATTACAGCCCTGGGGCCAGTAATAATGTATGCCCTATCATTACAGGGCCGCTAATTAGTTCGAGAAGCGGCCGCTTCCTGGTCGGGACTGCGGCGTGCAGGAAGCGCCAGTAGTTCTCAGCGTCAGCTGTTCAATTTGTAAACAATCAATATTTTTATAACTGAGAAGCATTATACTGATGAAATTACTATAAAGCCATATTTTACATTTTGGGTAGAAAAACATTTCCTGTTATTATTTTGTTTCAGAAGAAATTGTGTAAACTTTGTTACACGGGCTGTCTGACCTTAGGGTTGTAGTAGGGTCAAAACCACCCCTTTCAACAAGGACCTTTTCCCTGGATAAATTGGCTTCCAAGGGCTTCTTAGACCCCAGAAATATTGTCTTTGTGTCCCTTTCTCTTTCTAAACTTAGACTGTCTCCCTTTCTACAGCCTGGCCCTTGTTAATAGCGAAATCTCGAACTTTGCTTAGTTAAAATATTAAACATTTAATTGCATCCTTCCTATTGAAATTAAAATAAGTTTTTAAACATATTTATAGAAAAATATATTCTTACAACATAAAAAAGGACCTAGATATAATATAGTAAAAAAAAAAAAACATAAGTTAAATTTGTACATAATGTTTGAGTTCATAAAAAATAATCATTTTTTGGGCAATTGCCGATTAAAGAAGAATTGCCTCAAGATATTGTTTTTTAACAACACCAAAATTACATAAAATGAAGCTGATATCCCACTTGATTTCTAAGAAACATTATTTTATTACTGATATTCTTCAACTTAATGATGTTTGAGTGTATATGGGAAATGCGAATCATTCAAATTTTTTTAATGATTCAATAAAGATGAGATATTGTCGAAATTTTTACCAATCGGATGATTTTTAAGTTTGATTTACCTGAATAAATTAACAGTGTGAATAAAAAAAAAAAAATAATAAAAAAAATAAAATAACAGTGTGAATGAAAACGTTAGGTATGATATTAGTTAAAGAATTATTAACTTAAAGTTTTATCAAAAAAACGAATTAATTCTTCTTTTTCTTAACTATAATATATAATATAATTTGTAAAGGTGAAGTTAGACTGTACAAAGTAGATACAAGTAGGACGGAAAATTAAATTGAATTTAGACATCTGTATAATTTTTACAGATAGGCAAAGGATTAGACCATTGTCCTGATTCTAGGCAAACGGCTGCTGCGTCGAGTAGAACGGCTGCTAGACTAGGCTCAGATGTGTCTTCAAAGTCTAAAGCGTTTCCGTCCAATCTGGTTACGAATCCAGGATGGCAGGTCACCTTTAGCCTGTCTCCAGGTAAGTATGTGAATTTCAAGGGGACCAACCTTCCATTGGCAGGCTCTCCGGGGTATTCGCATACGGCAGCGCCTGTACATTTAATAATAACAATAGTTGTGATTAGATTACAATAGCTATGAGATAACAATTATTTGTGAAGCTACCAAAAGCAAGATCTTAAATCGAATCATAATTTTTATTAACAATGGGAGACAGACAGAGAAAAATAGACTCCAGCGCCGGGACTTGAACCACTTACATTGAGGAGATGAGTTGGACCAAACTCCAGAATCTGTGCACACGATGGATTGCTCTCCCTGAATTTTGTGGCTCGAGTAGCACGAAAAGTGAACGACTGCTCCCACCCTGTAATCATCGTAGCTTGCTTCCTCTATTATTCTTCCATTATCTGGTACTATGGGATCTGGGCATCTGATTGCTAGAACAGAAAGTAAATAAAAACATCGTAATTAGAGTAGTAAATGAACTATTTAAGAATATAGTAAAGACCAGTAGTCTTCGTTTTTATTAAATCAATTGAACTAAGGGCCCAATAATAAGGAAATCTCTATGAATCAAGCTTAATTAGGAAAACATGTATTTCAATTTAAAATCTCTAGGCAATAATAAAAGGGTTGCGGACAAAGAAAGGAAAAATCGCACGGGACATCTTGAAACTTTTCCTCACCAAACATGAACCTATAACTAACAGCTGATTTTGTTATGTGAATTTTAAATTTGTTTGTCTGGTATAATGAGGTCCGTTTAAAATCAAAATTCAAATCACCAGCGCACACAATCATCCAGCTAAAAACCACTCAAATCGCCTTAAAAATACCCCAAAATTGGTGATTCCGTTGAAATATCAGTATTGGATTTTTTGGGTGAAAACAATACTTTTTCTACACACGGTGTCTCATAATAGCGACCTTTGAAAAAAAACTATTTTCTTAGCGCCACATTCTCTGTTATACATAATTTTCAAGATTAGATAAATACGAATTATAAAATATCTACAAATTAGAAAGTAGATTCGAGAGCCATTCGTACTGTCCGAAATGCTGACTTTGCCATACTTTCTGAAAAGAAGCACTCTTGTCATTGCCCATACGATGCATACAAGCCACACATCTGTAGGGAGGGTATTAAAAGAATACCAGAAGCATCTGTTTCACATCCAAATAGTACAATCACAACAGCAACAGCTGATTATCCCTACAGAGTTCAATTTGCCGAATGGTATGTACTTGAATAACATTAAAGATGATCTAAGATT
The DNA here is from genome assembly GCA_001010745.2 of Gerris buenoi. Classification (NCBI taxonomy): domain Eukaryota; kingdom Metazoa; phylum Arthropoda; class Insecta; order Hemiptera; family Gerridae; genus Gerris; species Gerris buenoi. The sequence continues at coordinate 315,023 of KZ651402.1, forward strand.
TCTGGAGTGAATTATGGGTAGACGAATATGGGCTATTTACTACAAGAGATGACTATTTACTGCTTTTACTACCATATTTACTGCCTGCACGGTTATATGGTTTTGAGTATAGGATTTTTATGGAATATAAACTACCAGAATTGCTTGAAAATTGAAAATCTCCCACTTAATATTCGAATAAATATTGTTTTCCAGCTTGATGGTGTACCAGGACACTTTAGATTAAATGGGAATTTCTTGGCTTACACGCTAACCAGATATGACTCCAAATGATTTTTGTATTTGAGGTCATATTAAAGCACTGGTTTATGAGACACATGTTGATACAGAAGACTAGTCATTGCCTCGAATTATTCTAACGTTAGATGATATTTTTGAACGTCTGCACCTATTTCGACGAATTCGGCAGTCAATTACACATATTTTAAATTTTGGTATCAAAAATGATGGTCGTAACTTCGAACAATTTTATAAAGTTTGATGTAGTATTATTTCTAATAAAAAGTGACTCACTGCTTCGATGTATTAAGTAACTACTCTTTCCTGTAGTAAGTAAGATTTGCTTTAAGATTTCTTGTTCATCTTGGCACCGAGAAATTTCCCATCACGGACACTGCCCTCTATCATTTCTAGAAATTAGAAATATTTATTCTGTAACACCCTTTATACCTTTGGAGAAGTTGAGGAAAAGTAAAAAAGAGCCATTTATTAGGCTTTCCCCAGCTATACCAACGAGCAAATATGTACCTATTAAGTTTATCAAATTATAAACACTTTTTTTATACCTATCAAAAGAGTTCGAGGATTTAATTACCACAATGTCTTACACAATTTTGTCATCTTTTTATTTTCTTGATAATTTCATTAATTGTGTTGTATAATAAGTATTTGCTCATTTAATGGAAAACCTAATATTTAAATAATTACTTTTCAAATTACATTTTTATCACGAATAGTCAATATAATAATTAAGTTTCTTAAACGTTATTGCTCTATAAGTTTTAATTTGAATAATTGTTTCTAATTCTAATTTCGAACATTACCCTAAATTGTAGCTCAGACAAAACACATTGATATAAACCAATTTACACTTAACAATTTATTTCAATCTCTGTTTCAGAAGTAATATTGTAAATGGGTGAATTTTCGTTTGAGTATAAGTGCTAAAGTTATTGAGGTTTATTTATCACTCTCATCTGTCATACACAATATGTAATACAAGATAAGAGTTATGAGTGATACTAAATTAAACATTCGATTATGTATTATTCGCCTTCTTTTGTATTAATAAATGTATGAGAGTCATCATACAAAATTTATCACTAGTGTAAATTACTTATGATACAAATTCAGAAGTGGTTACAGTCAAGAGGAACCATTTCAAGTCTGAATAAGCTAGAACTTCAACCATTTAAAACTTCTCAATCCCTTTTTCACATCTCAAACCTAATTTTCTTCATGTAATTTCCTAGTAAACGAATAAATCTTCTTCGCTACTTGAAATATATCCAGACACAGACAACCCAAAGCAAATAGTAAAATTTAGCCTGAAGCTAAATCTTAACAGGCTATAAATCTGTTTGACGTGTAATAATATATCATCCTATAAACATCGAACGCAGCACGATATCATCTATCAATATAAGGGAAAAATCAGAGGGCGTATAAAAACCGAAGCTATAAAGTTAACAGCGTTCTCTATCCACCGTGTCAGGTCAAATTCACTAGGTAACTATTCCAAAAGAATAAAAAATATATATCTATATCATGAAACATGATAAAATACTAATGCTTCAGGACAAATAAAAAGTATTTATCGGATGAAAATAAATAATAAATTCGCTAGGTACACCTGCAACAACGATTAAATTGCGGAAAACTCTTTATCTATTTTTGTTATTTCCAAGAATGTGTAGTTTCTTCTATTTAAAAAAAAAAAACTTATTTCTCTCTAACATACATTGGTATATTTTCTCGTTCATTTTTTATCTTTCTCTCATTTTTAAAAATGGTTTTTACAGGCATGTATTGAAGGAGGAAATCGTTCTAGTTTTGTATGTATACTTTTGTTGTTGTTGTTGTTATTGTTGTTTTTTTGTTTTTTTAGTTTATATTGACAGATGTAGGTGGTTGTTGAATCATCAATAAAAATTGTTTTAGTTTTTTATTCATTTGGAAAAACAATTCTGCGCATTTAAATATAAAATATTCTAGTTTAACTAGTAGGTACTATATGTATTCTATGAAAATCAAAATAGATATTTATGACTTTTGAATCTTATAATAACAATTATTTGCGTGGCATAGAATGTGTGCATTGTGAAATTCTTAGAGAGTTTTTCATTGTTTGTCATTATTATGAGTTTCTAATGATAATATGCGTCTTAATACGTAATATAATTCAAAAGTGTCGGATTTAATTAATTCGGATTTAATTAAAGAGTTGTATAGTTGATTTTATTCGAAAAGAAAGCAAATGAAGTCAAGCAAAAGCATCCCCTTTATTCACTTTAGATTTAAAAACAAACTTGAAAGGAGAGGGAAAGAGAAATAAAAGAACTAGCATAAGTTCATAATAGAACTAAAGTTTAATCTTCTTCTTAGTTCTCGAACCTAGATCTCTTGAAAGTAGGGATAGTAAAACAACAAAAAACCGGCAAAATTCACTTAAAAAAAGAATGGATTTGTAATGTTTGTGACAAGACAAAGTGATGGATGATAATATCTAAATGGATTACGTCAGAATAACGATGATTATAACAGAAAATAGAAATCCTATAAAAGTATATTAGGACTAGCATGAGGTATTTTGTATTATAGTGTTGTAACGTAATCTATATTGAGGACATTTTTCTTAGCTATTGTACGAAAAGTTTTCGTATAAAAAAAAATAAAAAATTGTGGGAAAAAGTTATTAATAGTAAAAAAAAAAAACAAAAAACGAAATAATAAATGAAGAATAGTAACTTTTATATTGTCAATATGAGTAATAAAAATTGTCGTAGGGAATTCTATAACATATTATGTTAAACGCAATAAGTTTATAATGCGTAGCTCATTCTTATAGCCAGTAAAATTATTCATTTAAATTTTATTAGTTAACTACTTTTATTACATCTTTTTATTGGTTACGCTTTTAAAAATTGGTCTTAGGAATATATTTGAAAAGATTTTATTATATCTGAAGTAGATAATAGTTTTTATCCTACTGAAAACAGTCCTTTATCCATTCACGCGAATGTAATGAGCAAACTTTTGAATTCAAACAAACATCATTTGTTTAACTTTTGAAATAGATTATTATAAGGCATTTATCTAATCGAAGAAATGTATTGTTTTATTTTTAGGATTCTCTTTGCGGGTTGGAAAACGAGTCATGGTGCAATTTTGACTTAAAGTTATCCATTTCAAGGTAATAGATTACAATTTATTTTTATTCACTGTTGTTATTTGCTTATTTTTTTACGGAATAATTTTTTTTTTTTCTTTTGGGGCTGTCTAAGCTAAATTAAATTTAAAACTAATCAGTTAAAAATTGAGTACTTTATATCATTAAGTCCAAATGTAATATGTCATTTGAAATAATTTAGGAAATAATTTCTGACGTAATTTATATTATATTAATTGTGCTAATAGTATAGGAACGTTAAATGAAGCTGGTAGAGTAATCGTGAAATATTAATAAGATAAAGTTAATTATCAGTCTGTTTTTCAATTGAGCTTAAAGCTTGTAGATTTTAATCGAATTCGATGAAAAGGTATTGAGGTCTTGTTTTTGACTGTTCAATTCCCTCGGCTTTTATTAAAATCGAACCGAACCTTCTCCCCTCATCGGCTTTTGAATGGACTCTCGCGGTCGTATTAATTCCTAATAAACTCACCTCTTTCAAAGCATCGAGTCATAAGAGGATTCTAATTAAAGGTAAAACCGGGTCGGAATGTGTTAAGGTCCCTTGTTGCAACTTCAAGCCAGTTACTATTGTATGCTTAGGCCGTTTGAAAATCCCCGCCACTAGGACCAGGCATTTAGGCTACTAAGTTTAAAACTCGAGGAGACTAAGGGAGGCTGTGTTGAACTTATAGTAGCCCATAACCTACGCTTTCTGCTTGGGACTTTTCTGTTTGTTCTGAATTCATTACAGTTTAATGTTGAGCCAACTTGTTAATATTTACTTTATTTCTCAAGACTTGCTCTGAGGGAGGAGGTTTAGGGTACTCCATCCACCCAGCAGTACTCTATATATACATTCCAGCTCCCCCAGTCTCCCTTTGCACTACCCTTATGTTGACTCCACTTTATATATAAAGCATTATAATCAACCGAGACTTTCTATTATGTTTCCAGTTTTGTATAACGTCAAACAATTGTTAGAGACTAAACTTAACCATTACGACACAAGGCCTCGACTCCAAAAAACAAAAGAGTACCTTCCTCATTACATTTAATGCTTTGTTCGAATTTTGACATCTTAAATCTTTTACAATACTCTTTGTCGTTTTCAGGATTGAATTTTAAAATTTACAATTAAAATCCACACGCCACTAAAAGAAAAGTTTGACATTAATAAACCAAGCGATTTTTATTCACCTTTAAAAAGTATAATAAAAGCTTTTGAGGCTTGTGGAGGACTACTATTGTCAAACTTTTCATTTTAATAAACTTATGCAAACATGAAACTTTTCGTTGTCACGACTTTCAATTAAATACTGTCCCGTGAATAAAATATTTTTTTTAAAAAAATAAAAGCCGTTTCATGTAGTCCCATGCCAATGGGACACCAGGAATTATACATATAAAGGAAGGTTTATGACTAGTTATCATTTGGTAAAAACTTGATAACTGATTGTTTTTGACTCGTTTTGTTTAAACAGAATTAATAATAATTATTATTTTTACGACTATTCACAGTCATTCATATAATAGCCACAGGTAATAGGATTTGGATGAAGTAGAACAATAAAAAAACAGATATAAATTGACTAAGTTCCAACAGTTGGTAATTTAACAAATAGGACGAGCGTATTAACCAGCGTTACCCATTTAAAAGTTTGTTTGAGCTATTTCTTTGAAGCCAATTATTACTAAGGTGAAACAAATGTCTTTATATACATTTTTATTGTCCATACACAATTCAACGACTCCGTAGTGGCTAGCCAAATTCGTATATTAGTTCTGAAAATAATGATTGTTTTATATTAGAGAGAGAAACAAATTTTATGGTTTTTTTTTAAAAAAAAATAACTGGGCACCCTTGGTGGGAAGATGAATCGGTACAAAAACGAAACCAAGAACATATTTGTACTGAGGGAGTCACCCTCTTTCATTTAACACACCACATGACGCATTTTCCTTTTAAAAAAATGTTCTACCCTTTAAATTGCAAACCCTGGTTTTTGAGTGATGATATTTTTGGGCTTTCGTATAAATGTTTTGTGATTGGGTTATTATATACATAACATAACTGCAAAGTTTCGAATTATTTTGTTGGGTACTTTCAGGTATCAGGGGCGTTACAGATAGAAGGGGCCACCACAAGAATGTATGTCAATCCTTATTTTTACCTACGGACCCTAAAAATGAATAATTCTTGTAAAGAAGGCACTAATAACAATAACCAATAAATGACATCCATTCATTCACATACAAATAAGAATATGGATGGAAATAAACTCATAACCAGACTCTCCTGAACTGGAGACGAACAAACATGAATATGGATGGCAATAAGGTCATAACCAAACTCTCCTGAACTGAAGACAAACAAACATGAATATGGATGGAAATAAGATCATAAACAAACTCTCCTGAACTGGAGACGAACAAACATGAATATGGATGGAAATAAAGTTATTAACAGACTCTCCTAAACTGGAGACGAACAAACATGAATATGAATGGAAATAAAGTTATAACCACTCTCAGAAAAATATAACACATACTTTCTAGCCTTTTTTATTAAATGTCAGAAAAGATTCATTTTGATTTTAATGTTTTTTTTTTTTGAACTGTTCTAAGAATTTATTTCCAACTAGTTTCATGCAGATGAAATTAACCCAAATCCGTTTAATAATATTAAATAATAAAAGTAAAGAGCTATCTCAAGGCAATCTTATGACATTTTTTAGAGTTACTTAAATACATTAAGAAAAATAAAAAAACAAATCCATTATCTCCGTATTTTCATTCCGAGATGGTTAAAAGATGAAACTATTATTCAATTAGTACAAGAGATTGTGAAAAATATCTTTCTTCTTTATTTTTCTTGAGAAATAATATAGATACGAACTGCTTTAGACTGGTTGACTTAGAGAGGGGTTGGATGGGAAGCTCTTTGCCACGTAATTTGATTCAATTCCAGTATTTTGGAGGTACTCCAACGCTGGTTTGGAGCCAATTCTTTGACACAGTATTATATATTTATTTTTCTTACCAAGCCCATATTCTATAAGTTCGAACTAAATTGATTTTTTATTGAATTGTTTAAAATTAAATTGTTATTTCTCGTAATGCTTTGTTCAAATTAAGGTACTCATTTACTTTATTAAACTAGATTTCGCGAGGAAAAAATTTAATTGATTACTTATCCTATATTTGTTATCAACTAATTAGAAATTCCTTTGTATAAATAACTAGTTACTAAAAGGTATTCTTAAGCCAAAGAACCTTGGATTAAAGGAACATCATACCTCATCTTATTGAAGACAACCATTTGAATTACCATTCTTCAGCATTATCTTTTTGACATTTTCATGTTTTGGATGTGGTACATAACTCGAAAAGTGTTACTAGAACTCGTTACTCGGTGTATCAAGGAGTTATAAGAATATAAGGAGGTGTGCTCAGTCTGTCTCCAGCTGCAGGGCCTCCCTCTACCGCGCTCCCTAGGGCCGAAGAAAGTCGAAAAGATTTATACGTTATCAGGGATTTAGTTAGTCTTTTTCTACTGTTCAAGACCTTTAAAACCATATATAATAAGTCGTGCTGACTAAAAAGTCTTGGTACTCGTTAGCATTCCGACATATTTGCCGCGGCCGCCATTTTGAAATTATTAAGTGTGAAATTTTAATAAGTGTGAAAATTTAAGAGTGAAATTTTAAATATTGGTTTCCTTCTCTTTAATTTTCAAAGTAATGGTTAGCATGTCATGCTGAAAGAAACTTTTTTTTTTTGGTCGTCCACCATGTTTGGTCCATCTTGAAAATATTAAGTGAAATCTCAAAAACCTTTTCAGTTGTCACTCAGGCTGAGATGCACCTTCATGCCGAATTTCGTACAAATCGGTAAATTTTTACGCCACTTAGACACAACAACTCCCTTGAGAGTGATCCCTGTAATGGGTTTGAAACGTTGGGATTAACAAATTCTATGATGCTGTCTTCTCTGGAAGAATAGTTTTATTAGACCCTGGCCGCGGAAACCTACGCCTATATTATAGTTCCCAAGGAAAGTTATCCAAGATTGATCTTGAATTATTTCCTTTATAGGCCAGTCGGCAACAGTATGAGGACAGAGATAATAGCTAATTCAGCTATATCTGGAGAGATAACCTAGTTTTAAGAGCGATTAGACAAGCTGGTAGGGTAACTCGCGTTTCTGGTCACGATTTGAGGGTGAAACCAGACTGGGCAATCGAGTCGGATGGAGATTCCATCCAATGTAGGGTAGAAAAGTAGGGGAACTATAGGCCCCACTACTTCACCCTGCGATACCATAGTTCAATCCTCTTAATCGGACTCAATTTCCCTGTCTCCTTAAGGGAAAAGCTGACTGAATTGAACATCCAGTCCTTTTTTGTAGGTTTTTGGACTTCGGTTTTAGAGAAATCCCTATTCGTTATAGTTAGTTCAGTTTTTTTTTCTATAAATACAGTCAATTCTAATTTTATCCATATATTAAATGCTAACGAACTTTTCTTCTAGATAATGAATTTTGAAATTAAAGATTTTTAATCTTATTCGTTTTAGACCATCATTAATAAATAAAATATTGTGTAAAAAAGAAGTTTAAATGAAGACAGAGCATATTAGGCTTTTTTCAAAATATTAAAGAAATGTTGGAAAATTACATTATATTGAATGAATTGGCGCATTTATAGTTTCATTGTGCTATAGCAAAGCTGCTGTTTTGTGTACTAGAACACGAAATTAGCAGCGTCAAGCAACACTCTGCTGAACTAGTAACATTATTATTTGGAATACTACATCCTTTACACCTCCCCGTCACTAATTAGTAGATACGAGAAATGGTAATTACGTAGGGAGCAAGGATTTTAGTCTATGTGTACTAAGGTTATGTTTAGGTGTATAATTACTAATGTAGGTAATTTGGTTAAATTGGTCCATGGTGCCCCATGTTACTATACATCACTTTATCAAGCGACAATGAAACGCAAGCAGATTCAAATCACATTGTACATTGAGTAGAATATTGAGAAATGTATGTTACTCAGAACAAAATTAATATAGCATTCTCTAATAAGAATAATGTAGGATTCACGGCTGGAGTACGACTATAATAAATCTAGATCTCCGGAGAAGACAGCGTCAGAGATATTGTAAATCCCGACGTTTCGAATCCATATCAGGGGTCATGCTCAAGGGAGTTGCTCATGATGAGAGTCAGTTGCAAATGGTTCTCATCATGATCAACTCCCTTGATTTTTCTTGTAAAAAGATAACGCATTTATGAAAAATTCGATTTGATCATAGAAAAAGCTGTTTTGAACTTAGACGAAATACGTATTGGTAATTGGTAGTGGAGTTTTCGTGCGGTTTGTGATCCTTATTTAAATTATATTGCAAATTGCTGGAAGTAGTTTGTGGAGGAAAGTGTTTTTAACAGATAAATCACAAAAAAGATGTATAAATTATAAATAAAATTCGTACCGTAACAGATGGGAGTTAGCGATGACCATCGACTATCCTCCTGACATTCTGAATAAGTTGGGCCATCCAGTCTATAGCCCCATGGACATGAGAAGAACACTCTTGATCCCAAAGATCTGTTGTATTGGCTAACTATCAGTCGCTCATCTCTGAGTGATAGTGTAGGACACTCTATTTTTTCGCAGTTAGGCCGAACACTGCTCCAATCACCTGTCGACATAAAAAAAACATAATCTATAATAAACCGTCTGTGACAAAGAAAAAAGACAATTAGTTCATAGAATTGGCCACTCAGGCCAGTTTCACGCTGGATGATATTTGCCACCGTGGTCATTTAACGCCGAAGACCGAAATGTATAGTGCACAATGATAGCTTCGCAATGAGCCGTCACACGCGACAGCGACAAACGTCGCCCAGTGTGAAACCGCCCTGAGAATTCATACGTTCTTCAAAAGCAACTTGAATAAGACACGATGGAGGGAGTTAGATTGTGTAGGAGATTCAATTTATAAAGTGTAGCTATATTTGAAATAGAAACATTTTCCAGTTTCCTAAAATTACGGAGATGAAAATAAAGATAGTAGTGGTGCCGTGTTTCAATTTTCAGCAGTACCGAAAGAACACTGCAACAACCTTAACAAATTTCAAGGAATCTGAAATTGTTTTCTCCGTAAACTGTTTTACAATCACAATTGTTGTTCGCCCTCTACTAAAAACCATTTCTCTACATTTTTTTTCTCTATATGATGTCTCTATTTGCGCAACGAAACATATCCAACATTTTTTATGCATGTATATTATGTAGGTATGTGGAATGTGTGTATTATATATTGTTTATAAGTATGTTTTACATATTTATAAAAGAAAAATTAATGGTTGTAGTCCGGAATTTAGTTTTAAGAGTAGATACTCAATAATAAGGTACATACATATTAAGCGTAACATTGCTCTAGTTGAAATTATCATTCCTTTAAATGTTACTAATGATTTAATTGGATGCTATACTTCCCGTCAAAAGTATAACACCCGCTTTACGAAGTGCATAATTTTTTTTTAATTTTTTTTTTTTTTAGTACTTTTAACGGGAAGTAAACTTTATTATTTTATTATGGGATTTTTTTCTCTAAAAAAAAAACAACGCGAGGAACGGCATTCCTAAATACCCAATCCAAAAGCCTAGTACAAATTTGGATCCTTTGTTCGGATTCAATGTCGCGCAACATTGGAGTCAGAGAATCCCATTTCAGACAGGATTCAAATATGCAGTCATAAAGACATAAAATAATCAGCCATCACAAAATATTTTTGAAAGATTATTCACGTTAATTCTAATTAAAGTACCATGAGGGTTTTTTAGAAAAAGTATAACATTTGAATAATTTATTATTGTATTTCCTTAGATCTTTTACATGAGGTGTAGTTTAATAACGAAACAAAACATAAACGTATTCACTCAAAATGAATTTTGTACTATTTTTTTTTTTTTTTTTTTTTTTTTTCAAAAGGACGTAGATCCCTGGTCCCCTAGAAGAGATAACAGATGTAGACTTCATAAAATACGATTATGTTTATTTTAAAATTATCGACTTTTTAAAAAGGTTAGACAAAAAATCTTTAATCTACTCTGGTCTTTTATACCTACTCTAAACTATATTATTCAGACGAACATCTGGTTTTCGTTAACTGAATTATTAACGGATCGATTCATTTTTTTTTTAAACAAAGGAGTTTTATCTATAAGTAAATCATGATTATATCCTCTCCATAAAAAAACACTATTTATAGCTAAAGAAAAAAACAACAAAAAACCGAGGGTTTAGAAGCCCCGAGACAGCAGAGAAAATCAATAACAGAATTTTACTTATAGCACAAGCATAGAAGAGGTTTTTCGATCTATCTTTATTGCCCAGTTTGGATTTTACAACTGAATTTTATCGTATGAATTTATAACCCAATATTTTTTTTTGTTTTCATACAATTCAGGGCTCTTAAATTGGGATTTTTTTGTACTCTCACTCTCTTTTTGCGTATTTTATAAAACGTATTTACAAATTTACTCACATTCACAAAAGCAATATCCTGATAATTTATCTTTAGAGACCTTTGTCTTTTAATTGGAAAAAAAAACATTATTACAATGCGAAGAATGGAGATGTGATAAAAATGTCTGTTTTAGTTTAACAACCCTCAAATTTAGCCAAAACAAGTAAGTTAATGAACGCATAGAAATAGAAAATAAATTGGTAAGGCGTGAATTCTCACGTAAAAAGGGTTTCGTTGGTTTTGTGAAACAAAATTAGTAAGGTTGAGGAGGGGGGGGGACGAAAAATTTTGATGTTTCTTAACAAAATGGCGCCGAAAATGAAACACTAACCCTAAGTGGTATATATATTTGTAATCTACTCTTCAATACCTTTCATTTGATACCCCACTCAAAATTTAAAAAAAATATTTTTTTCTCGCGATGTGAATTATCCGCCATTTTGAATTTGAACAGCTGATTATTTTGAGTTCTCTATATTTTTCCTGTGTGCGCGTCAAAACGATCTTTAATACTGGTAAGTTTCACGCTTTTATCTCTTTTGGTTCAAAAGTTATTGGAACCGTACAGAGTGACAGACGGACACAGGAACGATACTATAAGGGTTTCTTTTTTTTGGTTTTACCAACGAAACCCTAAAAATAAGAATGATATATGACTTATTTATCCATTAATAATATTTAATAAGAGTTTATAAGATTGGAGCCTTATTATTTACAAGAGATAGAGACATACAAAAAAAAGTAGTTAGTTTGTACATATCACGTAGTAAGTAACATGGTAATATTAACTTCCATTAGGCGGCTTTCACCCTGCGTGCGAGACCGAATAAGGCCAATTCCGTTTGAGAAGCATCAATACGCCTTTTTCATCGTCAGTATTTTACAAAAAACAGGCTTAAATGTAAAGGTTTTGTAGCCCCTAACGCCGAATGTTACTTACCTGTAATATTTCTTGTATGTATATTTTTAAAAATTTAAATCATTTCTGTAAAATATATATATATTTTTTTTAATATGGTTATACTTCCCTAACATTGTATTTTTGCATTAAATACTTGTATTTTATTCATCTATTTAAGAGGCCTTGGAGGCCTAGGGTGTATAAAAGACGCTACGTGGGCAACGTGTTACTATGAGGGTTAATTAGAATTTGGTTTACTGTTAAAACTAGTTTATCTCATATTTTTTAACCTCGAGAATCACTGCAACAAATTGTTAGTTTTGAAAAGATAATTTACGTTTCCGGCTTCTTTCCACAAACTAATAAAATGGCTTCTTTTAAGTTTGATGCCTTATGATGCGATGGAATATCAACTGCAATGGCAAGAAATGTTAAAGATTGTAGCAAAACGTAATACCAACTTAAAGGAATTAAGAAAAGGAACAAAATGGTACATTTCGGTTTAAGCTATTTAGAAAGCCTTTAAGATTAACCCTGAAAAACTAAACGATGCATGAACGAAATAATCTGCCAATTAGTGTTTCACTTAGCTTTCTCGCGTCCTTTTATTGTACAAATGTTCATATGAGTATAAAATAATGGCATCCCAGTGGTGCTGAGATCCTCTATTAAAGCTTGGTCGTTTGAAGCTGTTTCATTCCCAGTAGGGTCATTCATTTTGATTCTATATTGTATGTGCGCAGACGGTTAAAATGAATATTCTACTATCTGTGGGTTGAAGGAGCCAGATTAACCGAGCGTCTTAAGGCACTCGCTCAGCTATCAATGAGTCGAGGTAACTTGAGGTCGTGGGTTCGGTCCCGTGTCATGATACATGGATTGCACCAATGAATCGCGGACGGTGCAGGGTGAGGGACACCCCCTATGGGGCACTCTTCCCCCACACTTTGACGTGGGTCCGATTCGTGTTATGATGATGTGATTTGTGTCTATGGTTCGAGGACGTAGCAGTGCGAAGGACACCCCCTATGGGGCACTCTTCTCCCACGCTTTGACGCACGCTTATATAGCTTACAAATAATCCACACCTTACTCGCTTCGGCGGTACAATGTAAAAATGTATGATGTGTGAAGTAGCTGGAATTCCCCCCCCCCCTCTTTGCTTCCGAACTTACCGAAAGTAATGGAAGCTATATGTTTTAAAGATATGTTGTTTCACACAAAATTGAACGACTGCAGACAAACACTGGACCTAAATTGTTTCCCTGAAGCGTCTGAAACGGAAGCAATAAAGGCACATAATAATTATACAATTCGGAACTTGTTTAACTATTGATTATAATGGAATGTAGTTTTAGTGTTAATGAATATTCTTTTTTATGGTCATACACTTTATAAACTTTATTTGAGTAATACTTTTCTGCAAGCTCTTCTGGCGTTGACAGTTGAAAATCAAACCAGCCACTTTATATGGCTGACAATGAACAAACTTGCCTTCCCGCTTGACATTGATCAAGAGCTTTCCACCTTTTTTTTATTGTATATATATATATATTTTTTTTTTACTTTTTCATCATCTCTCTTTTATTTTGAATAAATGACTACTAACCTTTAAAAATCTTTGAGTACTCTCACTTCTACATTGAAGAGACAGTGTTGACTGAAAAAGTTTGGAAGCGACATGAGGATGTTACGTTTTTGGAACGAAGTTCCTTATGGCACGTTCTGGGCCCGGGAGTGAATCCGAAAAAAACGACCAAAATCACCGCCACTCAAAAACTGTCACGTAATCTACCGATAATGGAGATAACTTGTGTAAAAGTTGACCGATTTAGTTTAAATTTGGTACACATGTTCATTTTACCAATGCCCAAGATAAGTTCGTCGGACAACGTTATCCGCCCAAGCGTTCGCGCGCAACGCTCGCGTAAACGTAAACGTCAAATTAAAAAAATGGAATTTTTGGACAGGAAAAAATTCTACCTTCATCTATTTAATGAGACAAACAACTTTTATAAATACATTTTTTTAGTAAAACGAACACCGACACTGCTATGAAATGACAAAGATCGCTAAATTTATTAAAGCGGACTAAAACGATTAAAATAAAGAAAACAACGTTTTTACCGATATCTTACGTTCTAACGTAACGATTTTAATAAAACTTTGTATACATCACGTATAGTACAATTGACAAGCATGTAAAATTTCAACCTGATACAAGCAGAATTTTTTGTGTATTAATGATTTATATTTTTTATTTTAATATTTAATTGGAGGAATGCCGACGCCGGGTCTAAGAGGACTATTCTTTTTCGTTCTACAACCATCTGCTTTAACTATAAATTTATGATTAACTTTTTTTTAAAAGACGTGTGATTATGATGAGAGATTATTTATTGAAAGACGCTCGCTTCAACGACAATAAAAAGATTTTTATTTAATTTTGCCTTAACTCCGCTGGAGAATTAGTTACTTTAATTTTGTTACTTAATGTAATTAGTTACTTTTAATTTTGTCTCTTTTTTAACTCCACCATGTATAAGTAGTTATTACTGTGATTTTATAATTTATATGTAATGAAAAGCGTAAGGAACTTCGTTCCTACCGGTTGTCCCACGACACCACACGTATTTTTTTATTGTACAATAGTTTATGTATATACTACGGTTGTAAAGAATCCAGAGAGAAGCTAGGATTTTATCAAGAGAATTAGGATAGTTTGCTACTTTAGGAAAAGAAGGATTGCAGTGAAAGGATGGGTGCTCTAAAAAGACGAACATTAAAGCCGTTGTGGTTTAGTTCGGTTTTACAAATAGGGTTGTTGGGATTATTTTATGTGGGATTTAGGACTGAAACGGCTTAATTTTATAGTAATGTCATGGCGGGATCGAAATTCGAAACCTATTTGGGAATGAAACTAAACCCAGTTGACATCAAATAGTCTCAGAATAAAACAATTGATGACACGATGTAATTGAAACTTTTTATTTCAGTTTAATATTATGGTTTCTTACAACTTATACTTGGTAGTATTAACCTCGATTTTTAAACAAAAGCATGAATTTAATCACCTAAAGTTTTAATTTAAGAAGGGATATAATAAAATCATTAAAAAAAAAAAAAAACCCTGAAAATTCTATGTAGAGGAATTATTGAAAATAAACTTTGTCAACAGTATTGAGGTAGAGTCATAGAAGAATACAAAACTGTAAGTGAGGATGATTTATGGAAGTATATAAATAGTAGTGGTAGGTAAAGTTTTAGTAGTATTTAGGAACGCAGCAGCGTTCCGCCCCGCCAAGTCAAAAAGTCAAAATTTCACAAAAGCTGCCAGTGTATATATACTGTAGGTGACAAACTAGGGTTTTTGAGGGTCAGCAGCGTGAAATACGTACAAGCTACCTACATAATGTTTTACTATCTTTCAAGGCCGTGTCCTGTAGATCAAAAATAAATTAAAAATGGTCAAAATCGGCCAAGTAGAAGTAGAGAAAAATAGGTTTGAAAATGGTAGTTTTGATGACTTCTTATTCTTATTCTTATTCTTCCTTCATTTTACGTTGACGCACCTACAGCCTAAACTACTGAACCGATTTTATTGAATGAGGGCTTTTTGGATTCGTCTAGAACCCTAGTGCATTCCTAGATCAAAAAAATTGAGATAGCTCATTCCTACGCTTAACGCGGAGCGAGAAACCAAGCTAGCGAGCAGTCACTCTAACGTTGACGCACCTACAGCCTAAACTACTTAACCGATTTCAATAAATGAGGGCTTTTTGTATTCGTCTAAGGCTCTAGTGCATCCCCCCTCAACTCAACCCCCCCCCCAACCACCCTTAAGCAGAGGTACAGCAGTGTATTGAGTAGTAGTTTCGTGCTTGTCACATGACCTATGAATGACTTCTATTTACGAGTTCATCTTTTGAACTTAGTATTATAGGTTCAGGGTTTAGTTCAACCTTATTCTCTTGAGTTCAAGGGGGGGGGGGGAATTTGTTTATTAATACATATATTTCTGTTTTCTATGATTTTATTTTATTATTTATTATTATTATTATATATTATTACTTTATAATTATTATTATCTTATTTTTTATGTTTTCTATACTTCTATATCAGAATGATAAGTCTTTTAATGTCATAGGTCTACTTTTATTTGATTCTAATGTGTGGGAATAAACAGTTCAGAGAATCCTTCCTTAGGAACCGTACAAAAAGTCATGAAATCTGACCAAAAACCACTTGTGTGGTAAAAACAAAAACACCCCGCCAAGTCTGTGGTCCAAAAAAGTTGTGAAATCAACTTTCTGTCCCGCCAAGTGATGTTGGCACTTTCTCCTGACCCATCACTATCAACATAGATACTTTTCAGCTTCTTCTCCTGGGCGGTGTGCCTGCAGTACTACCTAATGTTAACTGGTTGTGTTCCACAACCATCTTTCCATACAAACCTCATTTGGCAAATGTGAAGGTGAAACAAGAAATTGTATTGGTGTTAGAAGAATATTAAAATTCCAGTTTTAGGAAATCGCGTGGCCCACCGCCAAGGAGAAGAAGCTGAAGAGTATCTATGTTGATAGTGATGGGTCAGGAGAAAGTGCCAACATCACTTGGTGGGATGGAAAGTTGATTTCACAACTTTTTTGGACCACAGACTTGGCGGGGTGTTTTTTTACCACACAAGTGGTTCTTGGTCAGATATAATACAGTACCGAGCCGAGGTGAATAATTTTCAAAGAAATTCATTTTAAATTACAAGCAAACAACAAATACAGTAGAATTACTTTTCTATTGTGTAAGAATTCGATTGGTAATGATATTAGTATATAAATAGTAGTGAAGTAGAGTCATAGAAGTATATAACACAGTACCGAGGTTAATAATTTTCAAAGAAAATACATTGTAAATTAGAAACAAACTACAAATACACTAGATTTACTTTTCTATTGTTGTAGGAATTCAATTAGTGTAGATTAACATTTAACATAAATTCATTAGTCATTCTAATCAGATTTTCTATTGCTTTGTGTTAAAGTGTGTAAATTCTTGTACAACCAATTGAAGTTGCTCTATCATTAAAGCAAGCGACATTCAATGTATATTGAATATTAATAAAAAGTAAATCATGATGAGTTGATACTTAAAGAGGGTGTTTGGAATAGGAATATAGCTATGAAGAAGAAGAGTAGGAGGAATTCATACCCCTTTCCCCGATAATTTCCTTTTTTCCTATAATAAAATGTATCACTTAACAAAAACTTTTGGTTGTACCAAGTTAAAGTTTTACATGCATGATTCGATATTGCATTAGATTTATGTGGAAGTTTTATTAAAATTGATGCGTTTGAATGTAAGATACTGATAAGAAAAATGTTTTCTCTCTTTTCCTTAAAGGATTTAGCGATCTTTATCACTGCATAGCGGTGACGCTGTTGGTTTTTACAAAAAAGTATACTAGTAAAAGAATTTTTGTCTCTTTGAATAGATGATATACCGAAAAGGAACTTGTATATGCGAAATTTAATTAAACGAGTCAAATGGGTCGACAAAACAGCCTACAAAATTTTAAGTCCGGGTACTTTGGTTTTACAAAAAAAGTATACTAGTAAAATAATGTTTGTCTCTTTGAATAGATGCTATAACGAAAAGGAACTTGTATATGCGAAATTTAATTTAAATCAGTTCTCTTTGGCCTGTTATCGTCGGACACGTAAACATTACTGACAGACGAACATGTAGACATGATGCTTTTTTTGTTTAATGTAAGAAACAACATAAACCCACTCTTTAAACTATCTAAATGGTTTTTGTTTATATAAGTATAAAAAGTGCGTTAGAAGTGTTCGGAAATTTGGTACTTCTTTAGAGTGTGATGTTTTCTATAATATAAATTACTTCGACTAAATCACTATTACGACAAAGGGATATTTAGTCTAATGTACTTTGGGATAAAGGAATATCACACTTCTATTTTTATAAAGGGAGTAACAGTCTAAAGAATCACATTCCGTGCACCTTCTTTAGATTTTTATTTCTCTCTGTTTCTTTACAAGGGAAGAAACAATCTAAAGAAGGGCCAGAAATTTAACTAAATTGAGATTATTTAAAAAAGTGTCTTAAACTAGATAAAAAATGGTATATCATTAATTAAGAATGTTCAGATCTTATCTAGTTTGCATGTAGGGATCATATCATTAAACTTTTGCTTCCGAGCTTACTGAAGGTAACGGAAGCTATGTGATCGTTCCGAAGAACGAAATATTTTTAGGTATCCGATTTCAAAAATTCCAAGACAGAAATCCGTTTCAGACATCAGGGATCATTTTTGGTTCCGTGTCTGTCCGTCGATCTGTCTGTCTGTCGGTCGGTCTGTCCTTCATTTTTGCGAACCACCATATCTTAAAAACTGCACGTCCAATTTTAATTAAATTTGGGTGGTAGGTCATAATTAGCCTATTGTTGGTTCCGTATAGGTTTCAACCTTCTGCGCTTATTTGTTTATCTTCCACACGCGCACGATCATACATTTATTTACACCTATAGCTTCAAAAAAACTAATCTTATTTTAATGAAACTTTTATAGTTTATGGAAAGTAGCCCGCAGATAGCCCCAGATTAATTTTAACCGTCTGCGCTTTTTAACTTTTGCTAAATTGATACTTTAATTCGTGTAAAAAATCAAAAAAATTTTGACAGATGGAAAAAACGGGGGAAACAATAAAACCGTAGTTAGACAATAAAATTAAAAAATCAATAAAGTACGTGGGTAGAATGCGAGGAAGCTATGTGCCACACCAATTGGCAGTCTATTTTTTAAAGCAACTACTAGAACAATTAATAGAACTTGTTACGTTAAAGCAACAACTAGTAGATTTAATAAAATGACAGTAGTTTGAATGTGTAAATATGTGGTCAATAGTTATGTAGGTTAGTTAAGAATAAGTAGAATGGCTATGAATATTTCATGTTCCAAGCCACTGTTCTTTTTTTAGTTGAATATGAAAGTTTTATGAAGTGTCTACTGTCTGTTTGTTGAAGAACTGTGTACAGTACGAAACGACAGTAAGGCAATTAAAACTCGTATGGGAAGACGGCAGAACAAACTTTTCCTTGCAGAGGGGAATTGCAGAGGATGTTTTCACGATTCATCAAATAATTCCATCTTTCGGAAAAGCTTGAGATTTATAGGAGATATACGTTAGGAAAGTATAAGGATATACGTAGGGAAGTTTTATTAACCTTTTTGTAAAGAAGAATTTTAGATGGATATCAATCAATATTCAAATATCACCTTTCATTCTATTTCTAATCCTACATGTTTTGTAGCTATTAATATGTAACGAAGGTAAGTTCACTAGTTTACCTGTCGGATACCACGGTTACTTGTAGATTCTATGGTAATACATTATGTATTCAATTTACGAGTGAACCAAAAGCGAAGAACGTTTTGAATAATTTAATTCACAAGTGTGTTTAAAATTTACTGCAAATACAGTGACAGTAATTAGTCATTAGTCTCGTCTGCAAAGACTGGATTATTTTACCTCGAAACCCTGTTAGTCATAAGACTAATTTTTATTTATTTTTTTTTTAATTCTCTCCTTTTGACTTCTTAATTAATGTTACTCAGGAATTAAAAAGTGCGCTAATGATTTTTTAATTGCCTTATTAATTATAGTCCAGTCATTTGGTATCGTAAAGTAGTCGATTCAGGAAAAAATTGCTGAAGAATTTTTATCGACGGATCTTTATGTTTTTTGGGGTGCTGAATCTGAAAATCCAGTTATCGACTAGATTCGGATATGGCTTCACCATGAAAATGGTGAAAAACCATGAAATTTTGGACGTTTTTTTAGTTTTTCGCTTATAACTCCGAAACGACGCATCCTAGAGAAAAATTAC
>KZ651402.1:344853-355070 GCA_001010745.2 Gerris buenoi
TATTACATATATATATATATATATATATATATATATCCATAGCTGAGAGGAAACGTTCAAGAGAACAGCACAGGTGTATTGGTGCTGCTTCAATATTCTAAAGGAAAGATTATATTCATAATCAAAGGATGTTTAGTCCAATGTTCTTTGAGACAAAGGAATATCGCACTTTTGTATTTAAATGTAACAATATCATTTTGGTTAATTGTTAATAAGACTAAGGGTTATTATCACCTATATACACACAAGTGTGATATTCCTTTGTTCCAAGGTTCATTGGACTAAATATCCCTTTGTATTAATAGTTATTTAGACTAAGAGATATTATCATTTATATCACAGATGTGTGATATTCCTTTGGAATAAGATGCATTACGTACCAAGCCAAATACTTCAGCGCCAAATCACCTGTGATGGTTTCTTAAAAACTTTTTTTCTAAGCTATTAATATTTCGATGTATCGGGTTCGTTATAGTATTACCTACTTAATGATTATCTTTCGATATTTAAGATGACACTGTTTTATTTTCTTTTTACGTGTGCAGATTTCGCTAGTTCAGATCCACTTCGAGCTAGGACCTCTAGCTTACGTATAGCAGTTCCACATCACATCTCACATCATGAGTCATGAGCATCTCCCGCTGACCTTAAGTTGGTTCACTCATTCTACTTTATTAATCCAAGATTTTATTGAGTCTACTCAAGTTTGTTACTAACATACAGATCCAATCCACTTCTATTCCCTAAGTAAATAAATTAATTGATTAATTATCAGAAACCAAACTTTTTAACACGCTTTAATTAAACATGTGAATATAGAATACGCTAAGTCTAAATCCAAATTGACAATTTGACTTCTAACAACACAATGATAAATCTGTTATTTTAAACTAGCCGGGCTCACATAGGCAGGCCAATGTTTTATCCAACATTGGTGGTTCTTTCATAATCACAATCACAAATTAGAATACAAATGTCTGGCGACTACGCAACTGCCACATCCTCATTTCAATTTCGTTTAAGCTAACGCCAAGACATTGGCCAACATTAAACGTTGGTCCACTCGGCCAGTCTAATGTTTTATCCAACATTAGAGCTTTTTTTATACATCGCAAGGGGAAATATATGTATACATTTCAGCTACTTTCTATAAACAAGATATAACAACGAATAGAATAAGAAGGCTAGATCGAACAAACAAAACGACTTATGACTTATGACCGGTGATGGAAAATCCTTAAGGTCAAACTTTTTGAGAAATTTCGTCCGTTCGAGAAATAGCGAATGTTCGTTCAATCGAACGATCGGAAAGGAAAACTTAAACACAAGGATAGGGCAAGGATTCGTTCATTTACCTAAACCATTATTGTTAACCTGGTCGTTCGCTAACGACCCTTATGATATAGGTACGGCAATTAATTGTCACTTGGCCAACGTGTGGATAGTTGAGTTGATGCTGGCCAAGGAGCATGCATCCAATGTGTAGATGGGAATATGGCATTTGCGACCATGCACCATTTGACCGACGTCAACTCCTACCTCCAGCAGCGCTTTCACAAGCGCCAACTCAACCGCACACGTTGGTCTAGTGACGCTTGCCGCGTCGAACCAGCTGTACAGTTACACACCAATTTTATTATTATTTTTATCCTATGCCTTGGTCGTCTAAGGCGACTTCGGACATGCGGCGTCTAGCAGCCCAATACATATCACTTAAGTAATTTTTGGTTTGCCGTACATCTTCAAGTGCTTGGCATGTCTTAAGGGGCAGGGATATCATGTCCCCTTGTCGACATAATGGACAGGTTGCAGATTCTTCGACTCCGATGCGGTGTAGTTTTATGGAATGTGTAAGCCATTAAACACTGAATAGAGACAAATAAATTTAAATAACGCAACATTATGACCTACATTTATATACATATCTGACAAGAAATTGTGCGATGTACTAACAGATTATTTTCGGCTAATTAAAACTTTTGTTTACTGCATAGCGATTCTAACTCTACCATTAAAAAACTGACCTAAGATTACGAAGACTAACCTAAAGAAATTGGCTTGTTAACTCTTAAGTTGAGGATAAGAGGTTTGGTGAGTACGGCTAGTTATCGAGTGAAACCTAGTTAATAAAGTGTTAATAGTTGTAGGAGGAGATTATGCCGGCAGATAGGGTTGCAGAGGTATTGTGGCCCGCAGAAGGGGTGGGGGGTCCGAACCCAAGGCTAAAGCTTAAGCCTTGCTGGAACTGGGAGAAAGCCTATTGTAATGCCCTGTTCTGGACCGGCCCATTGTCCGAAACCCCGTATAATTGTCTCTAGCCTCTCCATTCATCACGTAATAAACATAATTAGGCCTGGAAAGCGGTTCTCCGGAGGACCCGCTTCAGCTTAACCGACCATTATCACCGACTCGGCCCCAGGTATAATTGACCATTACCTAAACCGCCAGCCAACCTGTTCTTTAGCACTCTCTTGTCTTAAATTGAATAATTATTGTTTAAACTGTACTTTCATTTAAATTTCTTACACTAAGCAGTTTAGCAATACTATCTCTCTTTCACTCTGACGCTTATTGGTATAATGATTAATGTCCAACTGACTAATGTCCCTTTGACGCCTTTTTCTTCATCATCCCCCAAATGATACAACTCTTCAGATAATAAAACTATCATGACGTGTGGTATATTATAGTTCAGTGTTAGATGTTTAAAAATAAATTAGAGAAAGATTATTATGTGTTTGAATGACTGAGTCCGTGTCTTCCCGCTATTTCTTGTGATCTATCTCTAGATTCTCGCAGTCTGCTAACAAGATAAAGTAACTTTGCTCTATGCTCTCCATACAGCCTCAATGCATTTTTTATGCCATTAGTCGGCGAGACATACCGTGTATTGATTAAATTTTAGTAGTTTAAAAGTGTTAGAACAATCATATCATGCTTGTAGTAAACGATAATTAATATTTTCAATAAGTCCAATTAATTTGAGAAAAGTAAGTCCACATTTTTAATAACCACCCCTGCTAATATTACCCTGTCTGGTGTTTCGAAGCATAAGTAAGCATCTTCGAAGCACTTTTCTAACGCCCTGCTGACTACTGATGGGATTTTTAAATTAAATTAAATTGAGGTTATACATGTATGTGCTAAAATGGAAATCCCCTACATTTAAAGTTAAGAGATACCAAGCTAATTTTTTAAAAAGCAAGTGAATCTGTAGTCAGTTTTCTCAATGGTAGAGTTAAAAGATTCATCCAAGATAAATTATTTGAAATTAAAGAAATTTTGGAATTAAGATAATGCTCGACTATTCCGATCTGAGGTTTTCAAATTACGCCAGCTCATGAACTAGCCGGCACTTCTTTAGATAGTTACTCCCCTTAATAACAATCTAAAGAAGGAGGACGGAATGTTCTTCTTTAGACTGTTACCCCTCTATAAGAATAGAAGTGTGATATTCCTTTTTCCTAAAGTACATGGGACTAAACATTCTTTTGTCTTAATAGTTATTAAGTCAAAGTTATATTTTCAATTTTTAAGTTTTTTGGTAGTTTTCTTACTACCGAAAGATTAAATTTTAAATAATTCAAATTACAATTATCAATAACTACGGGTTATTGATATATATAGTGACGACAGGGAAAAAATCATTCTCCAGTATAGCTCAGTTGGTAAGAGCACCTGTACGGTAAACAGAGGTCCCGTGGTTCGAGTCCCGGTGCGGGGGTCTATTTTTCTCTGTATGTCTCCCGTAGTTATTGATAATTGTAATTTGAATTAGTCAAAGTTATATATATTCGAGAAAACATAAAGGAGTAACAATCTAAAGAAGTACCAACTAGCTTAGCTTACATTGCGAATTATTTTAAACGTGATTTTTCTTATTTTCAATTCATAATTATAATTTAGAGTAGATTAATACAAACTGGTTTTTAATCTATTTCCTGAGCTGTCAGGATGATCACGATAGTTCAAGGTAAGAATAATAATAATAATTCTTAAGATATGAATTTGCATTCTTTAAATGGATGAAAATCAGATTTTAAGTATTAAGAAATATTTAATTAATAATTATTCAAAGTTTCTTCAACATGTAAAAGCTGAAGTTGGGATGAGATAAACTTGACGAATAATGAAGTTGGAATGTTGTATTTATGTTTCTATAATTAACACCTCAACATAGTTAGATAGACAGCATTAACAACATATTTTCCTTTGAATGTCTACCTATTGTTAAATCTATACATGGATGAATCACTACACGTAATTTAACAATTGCTTAAGAATTGGTATAAATAAATAAATACATTTATTATCACCATTATATAAGAAGTAAAGAAGAGCAAATTTTAGAAAGTCATTTGTAAAAATTGAGCTTCCTCCTGTGGGTTGCTACATTCCGAAAACAAAAAGACGTCTTTTGCATGACCTGATTCAAGTATTCCAGGTTTATTAGTACAGCCGAGAAAATTTAAGAAACTATGAAACACTTTTAAATCAGTTCATTTTCTTGACAGCTTTTCCGGTTCTATAAATATGCCCTAGATACGCTACATCGTAACCTGGCAACATCTTCAGAGGTGTAGTGCATCGTGATTTTAAATTGCAGCAAAAACAAGATGAAACATTGTTTTTTGTACAACTTGTCGCTTCGAGTTAACATCGCGATGCACTACACTTCTGAAGTAAAGCGAAATATACGACATCAAACTCTTTCTCTTTACGTGGATTTTATCAGAAAAACAAGAATTTTATGTATAAACTTTAAGTGTTGAAATGAAAAAGTCTCTCCACGTAAAAAATGTTTAGTAAAATTCAGAGCAGCTTTGTGCCACTATAGGGCCATCATCAGTGCCGAAAATTAAAAAATGTTAATAAAAACATTGAAAGATGGGAATGCAGTGAGTCACATCAACCTAGCAATCGGTTCATGACAAGTACTGGTGTTAGTCTTGTATCGGTTGCTAGGTTGGTAAGACTCACTGCAGTCCCATCTTCCAATATTTTAATGAACATCAACATTTAAAATGGCTGAAAGCCGTTCTGAATTTTATTAAATATTTTTTAAGTGGAGATACTTTTTTAATTCAACACTTCATGATGACCTCCACTAACGCTTCATGTCTTGACTTATAAACTTAATAGTCAATAATTTGATCACTTAAATTATAAAGCTAATTCATTTAAACCGCTATGAAATTATTTAATAGAGGCGATCTTTGTAAAACAATAAAATCCTCAGGTTTAATACATTTTGTTATTCAGGTCAAAATTACCTTTGCTATAAACGGATTTTCTTGAAAAATTTTATTACTGTTGACTTTTTTCTTTTCTCTTTTTTGTATTATTATTATTTAAAACGTTTCTGGCTTGTATTATTCAGAAAGAAAAAAAAAATGTTAAAAGTATGTATAAATTCATGAAGAGTTTTTTCTTGTCACTTTAAATTATAATTATGCTGCAGGTTAAGTATGTTATAAAGGAGTTGACACTGGGTAAAAAAAAATGGGAATTCGCGTTGGAATGTCGCAAGGGTCCGAGAGTAACTGTGTTAATGTTTTCTGCTGTAATAAATCCAACCGTTATAAATTAGGAATGATGTGTCTTAGTGTGTAAGTTTCTCGGTGTTTAAAAATATCCTAAAGTATATGGGTTAGAGAGAGATTGTATGACCTTTGTGTTAGTAGGTATGCAAGCAAACATAAAGAGAGGGTTACTATGTAACAGTGTGAAAATCCAATGTTAACGTGAGCATGTGTTTGTCGTTAACTGTAAGTGTGATTCATGTTGATACATGTGATTGCTACGTTTGTTCTCAAGTGTTAGTAGTAAACTGTAATAGAGTTGAGCTTGTGTGTTGTTTATATATTACAAAGTCTTGTAAATGCGGGGGTTTGTGTGTTGGTGGCTGCGTGTAATTTAAGCATGTATCCTTCCATTGTGTGTAATACCCAAGGCTCCTTCTATGCCCCCTTCTTCTCTATATTATTCAGGTTCTTTTGCCGCGGCCTCTCGTATAAAACCTTAGGTTCTCTTCAAGAGTACCTCAATTATACTTCGCCCATGCTTTTCCTCATTTTTTCCTTAAATAACCAAAAGAGGACTCTAAAAAAAAAAAAAAAAAAAATCCTCCTCAAAAAAATATATAAATATAAGCAAACGTGTAACAAAATCCCAACCTTCATTATTTATTTAAAAATTAAAATGGAAAAAAAAAAAATGATTTACTCAACTACTAAAAAATATATTAATTAGTCTAATGTAAGGAAGGCGCTTAAGAAATTGAGATATAAAGCATTTATTCTTGAATTAGAATTAATTTATACTTTAAAGAAAATTTTTAAAAACTACTTCCTTGTATAAATAAGTTACAAACTTATCACCTGCTTAAAAAAAAGAAAAAAAAGGAGGGAAAACTATAAATGATTATTAATTGAGTGAGTGTAAAATAAGTATAAAGTAATAATTTATAAGAGAAACAAGTTCAAACAAGCTTTTAGTGAATTTATAAAGGAGAAGTTTAAAGAAATAATTAGTTTGCAAGTAGTTTTAAACTTTTTCAACCTCTATTTTTAGCCACGCCAAAGTTTTCTCCCTTTTTCAAAAGGAGATTACCACCTTAGTAATGATAAAGTTACTGATCGGAAAGGTTAAAATAGTTTTAAAATGTGCATGTTCCATTTTTTTTTTTTTTTTAATAAAAAGGACAGATAATTGAATTACAAATTATTTTTAAAAGGAATATGCATTTTTAAAGAATTTTACTTGCTGTATCCTTTTTTTTATTTGTTTGCTACATGTAATAAAAATACCATAAAAAAGTTGTTATACCACAAAATTTCACTGCTCCAAGCACCTTCAGGAATGATAATATCCTGTTGTTCAACTTCTTGATATAGAACTTATATATAAACAATAATCTTGATGCTAATACTACGATACCAAGGTACATTAAGGTGCTTTCGGTAAAGGGACTTAGTGTCGTGAATTTTAAAAGAGAACTTAGTCGTTCGACGATACAACTTACGGAAGTCCTAATGCAGTTCTAAAATTAACTGTTAATCCATAATGTCAGGAAAACATAGGGCTTCAAAGCCTTCCAAATTGCTTGAGATTTTATCCATACAACGAAAGAAAATCATCTCTCCCTCATAACCCATTTAGTAAGAGAGCTGATCTTGAAAATCAGATGTATATTGTTCAATACCCGGTGATGGGAATTAATTTTTTTCTGTCTGGCTCCATTCCTCTTAAAAGACATTAAAGTATTTTAATAAGAATTACCTTTGGGATTCGTGGGAAAATTAAGAGAGAGGCAATGAGCAGTCGAGATTTTGATTAATGACTTTTTAGACGTCAAAAACTCTGTTTTTCGACTTTTCCCACGCTTTCTCTTCTCTTCATTCGAAAGTTACTTCTAATTTTTAATACCACCATAAATTATTAGATTATTTGAATTTATTTTTTAACTGGAGCATGATCTCTAAAATAGAAGATTTAATTTTCTAAGTTCTTAAATTTATTACAACAATCTAAGATCTAAATTTATTAGATTTAAGCTGTATAATACCAGTGCAGGCTTTAAAATAATGTAAAAGGTTTTTTTTTAACCTGCGTTCTACAAACTTTTTATACCTTTTAAAAGAGAAGATTAAGGGTAAAATCCTGTAATAATGAGAAGAGGCTTTATACAAATAAAATATCACTTTCTTCTCATCCAGTAATTTTTTTTGTTGAAAAAACAAAAAAACTTTTGTTTCCCGCAATGTTCCTAAATAGGATTTTACAATGTGACAAATAAGTTTAACCCTCTTCGTTGCTTGTTTTTAAAAACCTTTTTTTTATTATTTTTAATGTCTACAATATATTATTAGAAAAAGCCTCCTAGAAGGTTTTCTTAATACTTCATATAGTATAAATCTGACAACCTTGTCTCTTCCCTATCCTAAGGTTTTTGGAGGCGAGAGACTTCGGTGTTAGTGAAGTAAAAATATGACCGTGATAAAGAAATCCTAGTGAAGGATAAAAGTACGTTTCTCAAAAGAGCAAATCCTCCATCTATAGAAAAAAAGGAGATTTTACCTCTAGAGTTATAAAAACCTTGCATCAAAAAACAATTTCTTTAATGGATCCCACCATTTTTATTACATTTTCGGGATATTTTACTTTTTTTGGAGGGAAGTAGAAGAGAAAAAGAGATAAGTAAAGAGTAAGTTAAGAGGATTTCATTTGAAGAGGGTCGCCCTTACCTTCTACTATTTCCTTTAACACTAAGATTCTTCCGAGTTAAGAAGCAAGTGCTATAAAAAGTTGCAGTTTGCTACAAATATAAACTTAGACAAGTTTTAACTCTACTTATTTTCTTTGCTTTTCCTCGGCCAAATCTTTTTTCTTGAGTGAGGAAAGGTTTTTTCATTAGCCGGTCGAGTTACGGTGTAAGGTGGTTCGGATACGGCGGTCGGCTGATTCAAACCACCTCCCATAGCTGTAGGTCTACTTTATCAGCATTTTTCGTATGTTTACCCCGTCTAAACACTCATCCTCTACCTTTCCCAATCTTTTCTAACTGATGATCAAATAAAGAATGCTAACCTTTCGCTTAATCCCCTCTCTCAATCAATTTGTTAACTGGCAGACTCTCTAGGGGGAATAAGGATTTTTTTTTTTCTTAAAAATCTCAATTTAATTCTTTAAGAAAAAATATATGCAAATAAAATAAGGCTTAGGTTTTTTTTTAGTGATATTAGCTGCACTTTTTTTCTCCTTACCCTCTTTAATAATTCAATTTAGATTAAAATATTCACTTTGAAAGCTTTAACTCATAAAAAAAAGTTGTTTTCGATCTGATGGAAGAGAAGTGGATATTAAAGGTACACTTTTCTCCTTCAAGATGCAATTTTATACTTTATTTCTTTATATTTTTTTAAAAATTATTAAACAGGAAAAAATAATGGCATCTTCATTAAAAAAAAAGTTTATATAAGTCTCTTTACTCTTAGTAAAGGCTGTACTTTAAAGAAGTAAATTCATATTCCATTAACTTTTGAGTAAGAGCGCTCGAGCTGAGCGCTTTAAAAAAAATGGACTTTAATAATAAGAAGAATATTGCGAAGGGATAGTGCGTTTGGATAAGAGATAGAATCCAATTTTGGATCTTCCTCCTCCTCAGATTATGACTAACCAGCTGAGGCCTATAAGTAAAATTAAACTACATTTCGGTAAATACTTTTAAGACAATAGTAATGAAACAAGATACAAAAGAAATCGACGCTTAGAAGAACAAGGGGAAACATAAAATTAACATCAGAAAAGATTCCAGTTTAAATACAGACGGAAAGTTACCGATTTTGTACTAAAATTACTATTAGAAAAACGTATTTTCCCAATCGATGACTTAATTCAAAGTAAATGCCCCGGATTTTACAGTTCAGTTTTACGAGACTTTAATTATATAACTTTATTTATTGTCAGGAACTTTGAGCGATATTTGATACATTAAAATATCTTTTATTGATCACATTTTTATTTCTACGTTTTTATTAACTTGGTTTCTTGTTTGTCCGGTACAAATCTTGCAATCGACTTTTTACTAACTTCCTGAGTAGCTAGACATTTAAAACTTTTACAATAGCTCAGAACACGATGACAATGCATTATTTAAATACTTTTAGCCATATTTCAGCAGAATTTAATTTTCAGCAAATTTTGATGTATGGAAAGTTAGTTCGGGAAAACTCCGCAAGTTATTTTACTTGTTTTGACATATCCATATTTACCTACTCTCTTAATTTTGACGGGTTTCAAATTATTAATTTAAGACAGAAAATTTAAAAACGTATATAAAAAGTTCTGTTTATCTTGTAATTATTATATATAAATTAATTCTTAAGAATATTATATTTTTGGGGACAGGCGAGGTCGAGTGAGCCTAAGGCAATTTTCATGGACTATAAAGAAATGGGTACACATGAAGTTAATGAGAGCCCTAGGCCAGTTTTTCATGCAATATTAAGGCTCATCCCATAGCAACATAGTATTAAATACACGAATTCAATTTATTTGATTTACGCGTTCTGGTCAACCGAAGACCTACTATCTAAGCGGCTTTGTATGACTTAAACATTTTATTCAATGACTTGTCAATGAAACAATATCCGTGAAATAATAAAAAATCACAGAGAAGTACTTGCGTCCAAGTACTTTTTAGGGTTTTGTAGATG
>KZ651402.1:355155-379737 GCA_001010745.2 Gerris buenoi
AAATTTTTGAGTTTACCACATTTTTTTGAATTGCGCATGCGCAAATCTAATTATGGACTTCTGTATATTTTTCCTCTGGTTGGGTCAAAAAGTTGCACCAGGGTTCCAAATTTCAGCACTTTCGCTTGAACGGTTCGGGCCCTATGAACCAAAGAGCGACGGACGGACGGACACATCACCCTCGGCATAAGGGTTTTGAGAAGTATCTACAAAACCCTAAAAAGTGAATTTAAATTGTCAATGGGTGCCGCACTTGACTCATAAAAGAGCCACTCTGAGAGCCACCTGCATTTGCCCATTTCTGGGGTATACCCATGGAAATTGCCAAACTTTGTCATGGCTCATAGTTGTTAGGCATTTACCTTGCTCATAGTGGTTGGGGTTAAAGAGCTTATTCTTAAAGTCCATTTCCTTCTTGACTCTCGATCCCGTTACGACTTTTACAGTTTTTTTTTTTTTTTTTTTTTTTTTTTTTTTTTTTTTTTTTTAAAAAGAGGGCTTTAAGGTAGTTTAAGGTAGTTAACGGTAAAGTAAGATAATTTTCGTCATCAAAACTTATCAATTACCTATCTATTGCGGTGTCTTCTCTGAGGTAATAATATTTTAAAATCCTCTTAAGTAAAGTATGCATTATTTATTAATTTTACCAATTTCCCCCCTTAAACAAATGGGAAACAATGTTTAAGAGTTAGCGCTACCATGATTAGGCCTGGAAAACCATGGTCGACATTTGTTAACGTCTCACGTTAATGTCTCTGAGTAATGTCGAGATGTAAGGCATAGTTTCACATCTCTATTCAATATTCACACAAATGTGAATAGTTTGGTCTTCCGATCCTGGTTTGTTTAAAGGATTCCACCTTAGTGGTCTGCGTCTAACGAGATACTTAGAATATAATCTCCTCAAAATTTGTAAAGTTTCTCTGTTTCACCACCGATCTAAATATATGATTCCAACCTCCTATTCTTACACCCTTGACCCACATAATTGCCCATACTGCACGCTAAATAATTATTAAGAAGATTAAAAGTGAAGTAGAGAATAGTTAAAAAGATAAATGAGAAGAAATCTTAGAGGGAAGAAAAGTAAATCCGTATTTTTCATGTTTGAAATAGCTTATATCTTGCCCACATTCCAAAATGAAACGCTCACATAAAAATACATCTATCTATATTATTAACAAAGTTTTGTAAACAAACAAATGTGTCAAATTATACGAAGGTTCAAGGAAGCGGTCGTTTTTCGAAGCGAGTAGGTGGCAGAGCCACCTAGTATTTTAAAAAAAATGTTGTATATAATATATATGAATATCCTTTTTTAATACAACAAAAATCGGCCTGATAAATCAAACAAAAGTAATATTGATATTGTATTTATTCCTAAATATTTAATTTAATTGATTTTTATTCAAACCTATTTTAAAAGTGCTCAACAGGGGTCTGTTTTCGATTTTCAAAAAAAAATCATATTTATTTTCATCAATTATTCGGAAACCTAGATTTTTCCCGGGAAAACGACCTAAATGGTTGGATTCGTATTTAAATTAGTCTGCATATTAGTTTGCATATTTGTGCAGATTTTTTCAGATGAATAAGTAATGGGCATAGAATGGCTAATTATGATATACATCGTAATAAATCAAAATAGGATAAGTGGTTTTATGTTATGGTTGTTCGTTAAAATGTTTGGACAGGCACAAGACTAAAAATTCTGAAACTGGCATGTGTCTTGAATTTTTAGAATTTGAAGACACAAATAATCCATGCTTTTGAAAGATCACAATGCTTTCAGTCACTTTCGGTAAGCTCGAAAGCAAATATCTTGTGGAAATACAAATTTCTGTATGGTTTATGGAATATTAATTCATGCTACTCTAAATTAGGGAAAATGCCTAAACAAACATAGAAATCATATTTTTATATTTTATCTCCCCATCTCTTTGGGCTATTGGAAGTTTTCTCTTTGTTCGAAAGCTTATAGTCCAGGAGATAGCGTGCAAAAAAATGTCTAACATCAAAATGACTAACATCAAGCTAGAATTTTGTATACAAGTCAATCTTTTAGCGCCTTTTAAGAATATGTGGTCGGCTAAGTTCGTCTGTGGGACATAGCTTGGCAATAGGCGTTTGAAAAAAACAAACCGGTGGAGAGCGGCCATGTCTTACCAATTATGGTGGACAATGTGATTTTCATGATCCTGAATACAGAATTAGTTAGTAGACCGACAATCAAGTTGATGTTAGTTCGTCCCTTGACAGGCGATCATGTTGATTTTTAGTAATATTTGAATAACAAACCTATCAACTGTGAAAATAACATCGACTTGATTTTTTGTCTACTAACTAATTCTGAACTCAGGATCATGAAAACCATACTGTCCACCATAATTGGCGGGACAAGGCCGCTCTCCACCGATTTGTTTTTTTCAAATGCCTATTGCCAAGCTATGTCCCGCAGACGAACTTAGCCGACCACATATTCTTAAAAAGCACTAAAAGATTGACTTGTATACAAAATTCTAGCTTGATGTTAGTCAGACACTTTTTTGCACGCTATCTCCTGGACTATTAGACCACTTTATTTATTTTATTTTATTTATAATCTCGAAATTGCTTATTAAAGATCGTTTAATTTTAGGCTTGGTCTAATCTTCTGAGTTATCAACAAGTAAGATTTTAATGTCTGTCTCTAATACTCTGACTCATTCTCTTACTCATGAACTCATCTCTCTGGCATCAGAAGTGGTCCAGAGCTGGTGTTGTACAAATGAAGTTACTTTTAGTGGAAAATAACTTTTTTTTACTTGTTTTTGTCTATAGGCTTGACAAGTACGCATAACTAAACATCATCATTATTAGAAGTACCCTTTATTAAGATAAAAACTTAAGGGTAAAAGTTAATATACAATACCAAAATAATTAAGTTTTAAAAAAGCATTTTGTTAGTCGGTTAAGTCATCATCATTTTTAAGTATGAATTTGAATACGTTTAAAGGGAAGCCTCCTGCAAAAGGTCGTTAACAACTACCTTCGCTAAGTGAAAATGTGAGTTTAAAATTAAATATTATGATAATGTCCTTTCTACCTCAAATGTTTCGTTCTAAAATATTGCTATTCCCACAATTAGCAAAACTTAACCAAGAAGAGAGAAAAAAACCGGGGGGAAAAATCAGGTTTTTGAACAATTCAAAAAAAGTTGAAAAAAAGGACGTTGTTTATATTACGAGTACATATAAAATATGAGAGGGACCATTCATTAATTCAAATAATTTATTACTGAGGTGTTACAATTGTTCTTTTTTTTATTACTACCATTATGCAAATGTACAGAGTCTTTTTTTGTAAGTGTTTGTTTTGCAAGCATAAAACTAAGTTTGTGAAATAAAAAAAAAATCTGAATTATGAAAACATTATCTATCTACAAATGAGAAAAGTATTGGAATAATGCATTTTATCATTAAATTTCAACACATTTGAGGCAATCCTGAACACAAATCAGTAGAGATGACTTAATAGCTACTCGTCCGGATTAATTCCATCCAGTGATATAATTTCAATTAATTGAACTCAGTAGAATTTTAGATTATTCCAACTAGGACATTGGCACAACTAGATAAAGTTAGATATATATTTATTAGATTTTATAGGAAATTATTTATTTCAATTTAACTTAACAATTAGTCAGATTAGACTGCTAAATATACCAGCATAAAACAGATTTCTGTCACTGATTTATTAAATTCGATACCAAAAAAAAAAAAAATCAGTCAGAGACAACTCAGACAAACTTTGTCACGATTTCTTTTAGTTACTTAACCCAGTGTTTTTCATTTATTAGTTTTGCCCCGGCTTATCTCCATCCGCGTTTAATGCTATTTACTTAGGAACTAGATTTTTCGCTAGATTTGTATTTAAATGGACTACATTTCAGAATTTTTTAAATCAAAATCCGCGAACCGTTTTCGAGATAAAAGTTTGCTTTATTGTTTCTCGAGTTTTTTTTTGGGGGGGGGGGGCAGCGCCGGTAGCGCCCCCAAATTTGGAACAAAAATTCATTACTCAATTTTGCCTTTAGGTATAATTTTTTATACTACCACTTTTTTTTTACTACTTTCAAAACGTGTAAATCCATCAAAATCGAATTTTCGCGCAAACACAATACTTTCTCAATATATGAGAAAGTAAGAAAATTCAATTTTTAAATCAAGCGATGCAAAATATGTTAATACCAGTGGGCAAAACCAAAAGAAAATTAATTTATAATATTGTTTCTGCGACAGTATATTATAATGAATTGGACAAACACAGCTCAAATATACTACAAATAAAATTTATACATACCACTTGTCCGGCAAGTGAGTGTGCTTGTGCCGTTTAGTCTGAATCCAAATGGACAACTGTATTGGACAGATTGGCCTAATCTTGTGCCTTCTATTGTTGCACTAAGGACACCAACTGGTTCTATGTAAGATCTGCCGCAGTTCACTTCTGAAAATTAAAAACAAACAAATATATTATAATATTTAAAAGTTTGAAAAACTTAGTTTTAAAATAAAACTTATGAAACTTGTTAAGTATATATGGTGGGGGGTTAAACTTCGACATTTAGAGAAAAATTTATTTCTAAACATCATCACAGGGTATAATTATTTATGACCATGTATGCCAAATTCTATCTAAGCCGGTCCAGTAGTTTAGGCTGCACAAAAAGTCTGCACATGAAATGGCTGCATAACTAATAGCCATGAACGAGACATACAATACTAATTCGTTCGTCGAGGGTTGGGATTATGCAAGCACGCGCACGGTAGTAAAGGGTTTAGAAGTTAAGACTGACAGTCCTGCAGAACCATGTTATACGGGTTTAACAAAATCGTTAAAGTCCTAAACACACTTTCGACTCTATCAAGGCGATAGTTTCCTCATTTTTTATTTTATTTATTATATTTTTTTTTTTTAGTTGACTAACAACTCTTAATTAAAAAAAAAAAAATCATAAACAATTATCACTCCATATTCAGTCAGCATTGATAAATGCCATTTTTGGTCTCGTTTCTGTCTGTCGGTCGTTCAACATTTTTGCGAACCAACATATCTTAAAAACTACTCGCCCGATTTTAATAAGCTTTAGACAGTAGATAATTAGACCATTGTTAATATTGAGAACGAACTTCAGGAGTGCTTTTTTAAGGCTTTATTTGGATAGTGAGGTTATAAATGCTTTAAGTACAAAAATAATCTCTTAAACATTGATTTTATTGGAGATGGCAATAACAAAAATAAAGATACAAATTATTCTACTGAATGCTAATGGCGAAATGAGCACCTGGCGTGGGGTTTCATTGGTTTATGTAGGGATTTTGTGGTGATGTCCTCAAGTTTGTGTTAGTGTGTGAATATGTACGATTATTTTAATATAACTTGTTGGTCTCATATAATTTTCTTAGTTTCTTTTCAACATAAGCACAAACATACACATATTTACTGTTACACACAATTTTTCCCCGCTAGGCGTGTCACTTATAAATGGTTCTGGACAGCGTCATTTTAATTAATGGTATAGTAGCAATACCACTCACATCCTCATTTATTGCTTCCGAGTTTACCGAAGGTATCGGAAGCATTGTGTTCACTTTTAAGGTCGAAAAAATTGTCTCCGAATTTAAAACTTCTAAGATAGAAATCCGATTTAGATATCAGGGAAAATCTTCGGTCTTGTTTCTGTCTGTCTGTCGTTCTGTGTGTCCCTTCATGTCGAACACTTCTACGGTCTGAAATTTGTGACAATAAATTGAGTAAAATTAGACCGATTTTTATGAAATTCGGTATACATGTTCATTTTACCAATGACAGGACGAGTCCGATGGACAATGATATCCGCTCAAGCGTTCGCCAGAAACGCTCGCTTAAACTCTATTTGACCTACCTCTTCAATAGCACAGCGAGTCTAGGGACCTCGACAATAATGGATTTTAAAAGCCTAAAATCATTAATGTGTACGCGATAGTAACCTATGTGCCACTCTAATTGGCAGTGTTTTTTAATTTTCAATGTTTTTGGAGAGAAATATCAAGATATTTTCTTGATTGTGACACTGCCACTCTAATTGGCAGTTTTTGTAATTTATAAAATTTCTCATCTCTCCAAGATTCGAAAGGTTAGATTTTTGTTTGGTTTTGAAGATCCTTAGACATTTAGGGAATGCTGATCTCAAAAAACTTGACAATTATAGACGTGTACCTACTAGACTTACTTTAAGAGGACTTAAATTTACACAATCAAACTACAAATGCCCTTTTTAACAAATTAAATATATTTAGAGTAAATTTCAAAAACATTCAACTTCACAGTTATAAATCTAAATGATTCATGAGTTATTTAATTATTCAAGTCATACAAGTAAATAACCAACTAAGTATGTAAATATTACAGTAAAATTAAACCCTGCCGGTATATTTAACAATGTTTCAGGTGTAATTACATTTTAGGTTGCTTATAAAAGGGAATGATTCACTGGAAAAAGGTTTCAATAATTTGGTAGAGCGCAGTTTTTGGGAAAAAAAAAACAAAAAAAAAACATATTCGTTGAATAGTTGTAATTAGCACTCTTGTAATTTGCCGACATCATATATTATAGGAAAAGTCTTTATTTATTTTTTCAATTATAAATGCTTCAAACAAAACCAAAATGTTTCAAAGAATTAATTAGATATTACTGTTTTTTAAAACGTCGCATTTATGCTTAATTATTTAGGGTTTTCAAAAAAAGCAATTAGGATTTTTAAAATGCCGATAACAACGAACGTTATTTGTGGAATTCCATAAAAACTTAATTTGACATTTTAACCAAAATAACATCTGCTTCCTTTCATAAAAACTATTCATTGAATTCTTACGAGTTAATTATAAAAAAAAAAATAGATTTCTAATAAAAGAAACCCATTGACAAAATTTTACTACCTACTGTACTGGGCAAGATATTTGAAATTTAGTGAAAATAAATATTTTTAGAAACTGTTCTTAATAAACCTATTTCAGGGAGTCAAAAAAAACCTGTATACTCTACTGACATCGTTGCTGTACGTGAAAATATTGGTTGTTCGCAAAATTATGGACCTTTTTAAACAAACTTATAATTCACATAGATGCGTTATACGTTTTGAATATTTGAAAAATTTTGAATATTTAAATTAGATAAAGCTTAACATTTAATTTTTGTATGAAGCTTTATTTATTTATATTTTTATAAGGAAGAAACAAAGTATATTCCTATTTGTGTTTTATCAACATACAAATATCTCAGTCTCTTTTTAAAAGAGTATATTACCCATGATTGCGATTACACTATTTTTATAATTAGTATTGTTTTTTGACACTCAGATTGACCAACCTATGTGAGGGAAGAAATAAAATCCCACAGGCCACCAGGCCTGTGGGAGAGAGGGAAATGCATAATTTGTTTGTCAACAAAAGAAGGTTATTTTACTAGTTCAACAAATCGCGATCTTTTTCCTGATTTTGCCACTTGGATTTTCACTTCTTATTTACGAATATGTTTTGAAATTTAATGAAAGAGTTAATTTCCTTTATAGAATCAAGAAATTTAATGTCGGTAATGAAAAGTTATGAAAAGTGTAGGCTTAAAACTACTTAGACGAAGAATTAATTTACCTGACAGATGTTGAATTGTAATGAAAGAAAGTTTAAGAACCTTTGTTAATTCAGTTGAAGTTTACATTTTAATCTATCAATATTTGAGTACAGTGTGAAAGAAGTAGTTATTATTTTTCGGTAAATAAACAATAAACTCTATTATTGTTATATAACATGGAAAACGATAACGATTACTGAGTTCGTTAATTTTCTGTCTGAGTCTTACTTTGTCAGAATAACTTAACAAATTGAAATGACGGGTAGTTACAAACAAAATTCAAAAACCAGTATAATATTTAGTGCATTAGCATTATATTTAAATAACATAAAAAGTGAATAATATATAAAAGTGAATTCAAGCAGTGGAGTGGAGGTTATAAAGTCTCTTTGAACGGTTACCCTTTATGTCGGCGCCCCTCCACTAGAGACATTTTTATTTGCCTAGTTGGCCCGACCTTCAAAAATTCAAAATCCAGCGCTCTCATTGGCTCCTTCTCTATTTTCCCGCGCTGTCAAAAAACAATACTAATTGTAAAACTAGTGTAAAGTTACTCAAGCAATCGTTATTTTTATAATCGAGTAGTGTCCGGACAACTCACTTCAAAAAGATTTGTTAAGGCTAAGCTAAGGCAACCACATTTATTCCAACAAAATAAATGTTTGTTTTGATTTGTTGGTCTTAGATATAATAAATTATCTAAATTAATTCACTTTACTTCATTTTACTTTTTTCCTAATATAAAATGAACGGGCTTAAGAACACGTTCAATTATAAGTCACTACAATTTATAAAAGTGGCGCAATTATGGTTATAAATGTAAAAATATTCAAGTATGAAACTGTAAATTAACATGTTAAGAGGAGGAGAACGAACGTGAAGACCATCTTGCAAGATCTCCCTCACCTCAGTGCCTATTGAGTCTCCCAGGATGAGACAATTTCAAATGATTTATTAATGATTATTCCCTCTCTAGGACATACTGGAATATTTTAAGTCTAACCATCTCGAAAAATCCTTGATAAGATGTAATTTCCGATTAAATAGGCATCTACAGCTTACATTAAATGCAATTTTATAATTTAGGTACTGTTTCATGATGAGTCATCATGATGACATTATCTTTGGAAACTAATGTAATTATGGATGTAGTTTGGATTAAGCGTGTTTTATCTAATGACTAACTATAAATAATGAAATATTATATAGCTTAGATACAGAGGGATTATATTAGGAATATAGTAACAAAGCTTGTAAGTATCACTCCAGAATAATTGGAGTACGAACACAATTCTCTATAACTATAAAGGAGTATCTCAATTCTATAATTCTTGACACCTTAATAATGCAGAAATCTATGGAATCTAACAAGTGACCATGGAAACACGGGTATCAATTAATTCCTTCATTTTTGCTTTCCTTCGCAAATAAAGAAAAGTTGTACATAGAAAATTAGGTAATTATTTACGTTAGTAGCAACATAATAATTACGTTTTTAATAATTCTCTGATAAATGGTTAAAATGATGCATAGATTCGACATTTTCTTCGAGTGCATAACAAATTTTTTATGATTCTTTAACAATATAGAGAGATGTCACGGATGAACGTTTAATAAGTATTTCTATTATTTTCATTTAAATAAATAAATACCAGCGACTTTAAATTGGGCAATGTTTAAGAAAAGCTTGAAGTACTGCTTGAAACAGCAATTGAAAAACTAACAGTACTCGAAATTTGATCGATAAATGTGACTTTAAGTAAAAACTTTAATGATCTCTAGGTGAATTAAACATAGGTTGATTGAAAGGTTGGTGGATTGTACAGGTGATAATTCTCTTAAATTCAAGTTGAATCTCATATTATATAGTATGTTATGTTGTAGTGACACACAGTGACATGTTATATGTTATTATGTTGGTCGCAACGACAAGTGGCTGCCTCACCTTCCTAGACACACTTCACCACTACCAAATGTCGCTAGAGGCGGTGACATGGTCGTGTGATATGGTCGTGATCGCTCTCCCTCCGAAACCAGAGACAGCGACA
This sequence comes from Gerris buenoi, assembly GCA_001010745.2. NCBI lineage: Eukaryota > Metazoa > Arthropoda > Insecta > Hemiptera > Gerridae > Gerris > Gerris buenoi. Next base: position 364,855 of record KZ651402.1, read on the forward strand.
CGTGTGTCAGACCCTATTCAGCCCTATTGTCACTTGAGTACTAAGGCCGGGTTCACACCAGAGCGGTAAGATATTTATCGCAGAAACATTAGATACTGGATTTGTATTCTGAGATAATTGAAGTTCATACCGAAGCGATGAAATAATCTAGCACGAGTTTAGTCGATAATCATGAGTTCGACGTCGAATGAGGGTTAAGTTATTGCGAGCTATTGGTATTTGACAAGAATTCGAAAGAGGAGAAAACTGTGGGTGCACACAATTTAAGTAATGTGGGACACAGTTCAGTCATAGTTACAAGAGAGCTGCGGCAGCATCCGTCTAAATTTCACGTGGTGCATCGGATGAGTCCAGAATGTCTTCAGTTCTAATGTCAACTCATACGGAGTTACCTAGAGAAGAAAGACTTTCCCTTCGGAGTGGCTAATTCGCCAGCAGAAAAATTGTTCATTACTTAAAGCCAATACCCTCCCTCTTTGAATTTGCCATCTTCATCCTTCGCAATATCGTTCGGCGCTGAAGAAAGATACAAGCAAGGTGTGCCTTTTGATACATCGTATGTTACGAAAAATGTCTCAATCGTAGAGGTTTGAAATAATTTTGCCGTTCCTTCACGTTATTTTAGGCCTGAGCCTTGCTTATCTTACAAGACAAATATCGTATATCGCTCTAGTGCGAGAACGCAGTAACAAGTAAAATCTGCCGTTGTCACGCCGAAACCGGCGATAGTTTTTTTCTCTGGTTGTCGAGACACCTCGATTGGCTTAAGTGTTAGCTTATCTTTTCCAATATAATGGAAAAAACGCTGAGAATAATTTTCACTGCGACATGGTAAATGTCATCCGTGCGTGACTAGACTTCTCATATCGAAAAACAATATTTTATAACTTTTTAATTAAAAATAAATCACTACATTNACCTTCAAAAATTCAAAATCCAGCGCTCTCATTGGCTCCTTCTCTATTTTCCCGCGCTGTCAAAAAACAATACTAATTGTAAAACTAGTGTAAAGTTACTCAAGCAATCGTTATTTTTATAATCGAGTAGTGTCCGGACAACTCACTTCAAAAAGATTTGTTAAGGCTAAGCTAAGGCAACCACATTTATTCCAACAAAATAAATGTTTGTTTTGATTTGTTGGTCTTAGATATAATAAATTATCTAAATTAATTCACTTTACTTCATTTTACTTTTTTCCTAATATAAAATGAACGGGCTTAAGAACACGTTCAATTATAAGTCACTACAATTTATAAAAGTGGCGCAATTATGGTTATAAATGTAAAAATATTCAAGTATGAAACTGTAAATTAACATGTTAAGAGGAGGAGAACGAACGTGAAGACCATCTTGCAAGATCTCCCTCACCTCAGTGCCTATTGAGTCTCCCAGGATGAGACAATTTCAAATGATTTATTAATGATTATTCCCTCTCTAGGACATACTGGAATATTTTAAGTCTAACCATCTCGAAAAATCCTTGATAAGATGTAATTTCCGATTAAATAGGCATCTACAGCTTACATTAAATGCAATTTTATAATTTAGGTACTGTTTCATGATGAGTCATCATGATGACATTATCTTTGGAAACTAATGTAATTATGGATGTAGTTTGGATTAAGCGTGTTTTATCTAATGACTAACTATAAATAATGAAATATTATATAGCTTAGATACAGAGGGATTATATTAGGAATATAGTAACAAAGCTTGTAAGTATCACTCCAGAATAATTGGAGTACGAACACAATTCTCTATAACTATAAAGGAGTATCTCAATTCTATAATTCTTGACACCTTAATAATGCAGAAATCTATGGAATCTAACAAGTGACCATGGAAACACGGGTATCAATTAATTCCTTCATTTTTGCTTTCCTTCGCAAATAAAGAAAAGTTGTACATAGAAAATTAGGTAATTATTTACGTTAGTAGCAACATAATAATTACGTTTTTAATAATTCTCTGATAAATGGTTAAAATGATGCATAGATTCGACATTTTCTTCGAGTGCATAACAAATTTTTTATGATTCTTTAACAATATAGAGAGATGTCACGGATGAACGTTTAATAAGTATTTCTATTATTTTCATTTAAATAAATAAATACCAGCGACTTTAAATTGGGCAATGTTTAAGAAAAGCTTGAAGTACTGCTTGAAACAGCAATTGAAAAACTAACAGTACTCGAAATTTGATCGATAAATGTGACTTTAAGTAAAAACTTTAATGATCTCTAGGTGAATTAAACATAGGTTGATTGAAAGGTTGGTGGATTGTACAGGTGATAATTCTCTTAAATTCAAGTTGAATCTCATATTATATAGTATGTTATGTTGTAGTGACACACAGTGACATGTTATATGTTATTATGTTGGTCGCAACGACAAGTGGCTGCCTCACCTTCCTAGACACACTTCACCACTACCAAATGTCGCTAGAGGCGGTGACATGGTCGTGTGATATGGTCGTGGTCGCTCTCCCTCCGAAACCAGAGACAGCGACACGTGTGTCAGACCCTATTCAGCCCTATTGTCAATTGAGTACTAAGGCCGGGTTCACACCAGAGCGGTAAGATATTTATCGCAGAAACATTAGATACTGGATTTGTATTCTGAGATAATTGAAGTTCATACCGAAGCGATGAAATAATCTAGCACGAGTTTAGTCGATAATCATGAGTTCGACGTCGAATGAGGGTTAAGTTATTGCGAGCTATTGGTATTTGACAAGAATTCGAAAGAGGAGAAAACTGTGGGTGCACACAATTTAAGTAATGTGGGACACAGTTCAGTCATAGTTACAAGAGAGCTGCGGCAGCATCCGTCTAAATTTCACGTGGTGCATCGGATGAGTCCAGAATGTCTTCAGTTCTAATGTCAACTCATACGGAGTTACCTAGAGAAGAAAGACTTTCCCTTCGGAGTGGCTAATTCGCCAGCAGAAAAATTGTTCATTACTTAAAGCCAATACCCTCCCTCTTTGAATTTGCCATCTTCATCCTTCGCAATATCGTTCGGCGCTGAAGAAAGATACAAGCAAGGTGTGCCTTTTGATACATCGTATGTTACGAAAAATGTCTCAATCGTAGAGGTTTGAAATAATTTTGCCGTTCCTTCACGTTATTTTAGGCCTGAGCCTTGCTTATCTTACAAGACAAATATCGTATATCGCTCTAGTGCGAGAACGCAGTAACAAGTAAAATCTGCCGTTGTCACGCCGAAACCGGCGATAGTTTTTTTTTCTGGTTGTCGAGACACCTCGATTGGCTTAAGTGTTAGCTTATCTTTTCCAATATAATGGAAAAAACGCTGAGAATAATTTTCACTGCGACATGGTAAATGTCATCCGTGCGTGACTAGACTTCTCATATCGAAAAACAATATTTTATAACTTTTTAATTAAAAATAAATCACTACATTTAAAAATATGTATATTTTTCAATACATATTTGTTTTTATACCTACACTTAAATTTGTTATATTTTACACTCACACACAAATGTTGTGTAAGTGTATCGGTGCTNGTAATATATATATATATATATATATATATATATATATAAACTAAATATAAATTGGCCACGAGTGGTTGAATCAATACTCTCCAATGATCATCGAAATTCATTCTTAATTGAAAGAGAATTTATTTTTATCACGTGGCATGTGAAATAGGTTGTGATTTACATTAACGTTTGTTTCATTAGGGCTAAAATCGTGGGCATCCCTTTAAAATTTAAAATGGAAATATTCAAAAAACCTTTTTTTTTATAGCATCGTAAAATTGAAGGGCACTGAGAGGAAAGAGGGTACCTACTAATTAATTTTTAATTTAAATGTCGATAGCGACAGGTAAAGGCGAGGAACTCCTATTAAAATTTAATCATTTATTAATTATTAAAGCAGGGACCCAAACAAAAAAAAATCGAATTTAGGGACGGTGATAATTAGTGTTGATTTTTAATTTGGAATATATTTTTTTAAGGCTAATGGCCATCCCCGGTAATTGTTTTCTGGATATAATAAATGTGTCAAAGAGATAATGATTACTGGGTAATTTGAATTAACCATGAGTTTATAAGAGTTAAACACTAGAATATAATAATAATATAAATGAGACTTTAAATTTAGAAATAGATTTTGTTTTTGGTTCCAAACAATTTAAATTTTAATGTAACACTTAACATACATATGACTATTTATTTATTTATTTTTATTTATTTTATTTTTTTATAAATTACATTAGATATAAAACACTGATAACTATATTATTTAACAGAGCCGCCACCAATCACAATTATTATATGCGTTACTGGAGGAAGCAGAAAGAGAAAGATATATTTGTTGTAATGAGACCGAATAAAGAATCATCAAGTAATTCGTAGAACAGCAAAGCACTATCACGCTACAAACATTTCGCAAAACACTGACAACAGAATTTAATAGATCTAACTCTCAACTAAAAAGTATTATTAGCAGTATTGGAGATAGCAGGAAGAAGAAAAGAAGGAAGAGTTTGCAGGAGAGACAAAGTTAAAAGTCGAAGATTCTTTAAGAGTATAGTTGAACAAAGTAGTGAAGTAGACTGTCATGCAGCAAAACATTATCACACGAGGAACATGCCGCAAAACACTGATTACTATGTTAACACTTAACACAAATAGTGCCACAAAATAAAGAACTTAGATAGATAGATAATTTTTAAATATTATTATCATGATTCAACTTCATCATAATTTATGAATTGTCAGAACCTAATAAGTTATTAGGTTTTAAGAAAAAAATATTATAGGACGCGGGAATTGGGAATACGTTTTCCAATTTTTCGAGAGTATTATTTGCCTTTGTACACTTTATATTTATTTTTTCCATTTTAATCAATCAGTAAGTTTAGATTTGTAGCACTCCTGTCACGTTATTGTTTTAATATATTAATTAAAATATAATTGTTATGAGGGATTTATGATGATAGAACCGACAGATCGTTAAAAGAGTAGTAGCAGTATGGATAAAGAGGAAATTCACTAAACAACATGAAGAAGGAAAACAATTAAAATATGCGGTCTATCCGGAAAATTATATTGTGAACAGATGCTGGGACAGAAATTCCGCCTTTAGTGAGATCTAGCGTATCTCCGAGTTTCCCCACCCCTCGATGGAGAAGGGGGAGATGTATCTGACCTGTCACGTTTAGGGTCCCATACATGTTGAGACATGTTCCACATGGATCAGTTCTACAACACGTATCTCCGTTTTATGGGCTGGCCTTCGAACAAAGTTCAGGTTTGACTAACTTGCTTATAAAATCAAAACATCGGAGATAAACCTGTTGGACTTTCTACGTGTACTTCGTACATGTCTGAAAGTGTATGGGGCGGGGGCATTTTAGGTGACATTAACATTTGATTCTATTATTTTGTGATACTTATTAAAATAATGTTTTAATGGGCAATCTCGTGATCTTACAATACTCCTAGAGTTTATCCTCTTTTTAAAGTGGTTTAAATGAGCAAGTATTGTCGGAAAGTCTTTTAAATTACTAAATTGCTACTCAACTATTAATTAGTATGCAAACTTTATTTTAATATTCCACTCCTTTAAGTCCCACATTATACAAAATTATGCTTAAAAATGTTCAGAGCGTAATTTTTTCTGTGCAATAGAAATAAAGTTGCTCACTCCTCGATTCAACATTATACAAAATTATGCTTAAAAATGTTCAGAGCGTAATTTTTTCTGTGCAATAAAAATAAAGTTGCTCACTCAAGTCGATTCAATTCTCGACGGCGACTCGTATTTTTTATTTCTCTTCTATTTATCATTACTATAATAATATTAAGTTTGAACTAGCCTATTTGGGACATCATGTATAAAAATGCAAAAACTGACAAGTATAATGCATACATAATCAAAGTGTTTCCTGTATATTGATACAAATTGCATTATATATGTATTCTTTCATTTCATACTCTCTTGAAAAACCAGATTCGCTACATCGAAGCCCAGGTAATCTACAACGATACATTCGCCCAAGATTCCCAAAATCGACCTGTATCCTATATACAGCTGTGTCTCAAAATAGAGGACTGAAGATGGAAATTGTATTAAGAGAAAACTTATGAAATGAAGACGAATCATTTATTGGTGCATTTTTTATCAATTATATAAAAAAGACTAATTGTACGAGCCAGTTTTTTTCATTTCTATACATGATGCTCCGTATAGGCTAATTCAACCCATGAGTTTTACCGACTAGACATTCATTTTTTTCAAACCAAATGTATACAGACACGTTCCAAATATATGCACAGGACGTTCTCTTCACTCATGTAACACCATACATGAGCATTTCCCTAAACTGTAAACTAATGTTCAAGCCCATGTTTTTGAGATTTTTTGGTGCGTCCCTATATTTTTCCTATGGTTGGGTTATTACACAAAACATAACAGGTTATATTGAGTGCAAAGTTTCCCAGTTTTTGTTGGGTATTTTCGGAGATGCATCTGTATCTCCGAAAGTAAATTTAATGGGCACTTCTTTAGATTTTTACTCCCCTTATACAAAAATAGAAGGAAGTAACAATCTAAATAATGTGTAGGGAATGTTCTTCTTTAGACAGTTACTCCCCTTATTAAACAGAAGTCTGATATTCCTTTGTCCAAAAGTATATTGGACTAATAATCCCTTTTTTAGGGTTTCGTTGGTAAAACCAAAAAAAAGAAACCCTTATAATTTCGTTCCTGTGTCTGTCTGTCTGTCACTCTGTACGGTTCCAATAACTTTTGAACCAAAAGAGATAAAAGCGTGAAACTTACCAGTATTTAAGATCGTTTTCACGCGCACACAGGAAAAATATAGAGAACTCAAAATAGTCAGTGGTTCAAATTCAAAATGGCGGATAATTCACATCGCGAGAAAAAAATATTTTTTTTAAATTTTGAGTGGGATATCAAATGAAAGGTATTGAAGAGTAGATTACAAATATATATACCACTTGGGAGAAGTGTTTCATTTTCGGCGAAATTTTTCGTGTCCCCCCTCTTAAAATCGTACTTCCGCTGTTACTAAATATATGGAAAAATATGCAAAATGTGCGGTCTGCTGGGCCAATGAAAATATAAGATTAGCAACTCGATCTGATTTACTGGAAATTCAAGATGGCGGATAATTCATGTCACTCGAAAAAAATCCTTTTTAAATTTTTGAGTAGGGTATCAAATTAAAGGTATTAAAGAGAGGATTACAAAAATATATAACACTTGTGAGTAATATTTCATTTTCCCTGCAATTTTTTCAAAAAATTAATAATCCCCCCCCCCTTACTAATTTTGAAGTGGGGTATTAAATGAAAGGTATTAAAGAGTAGATTACAAATATATATACCACTTAGGGTTAGTGTTTCATTTTCGTCGCCATTTTGTCAAAAAACATCGACATTTTTCGTGATTTTACTGTCAATTAAGTTATCAGTGAAATTGAAAATTATCTACATAATTACAGCGTATTTCAGCTTAAGAATATATAATATGTAAATAGTATTTTATCTACATTTATTTTATTTATCTAATTGCAGCTTATTTTAACTTAGAATATATAATATGTAAATAGTATTTTATGTAAATGTATTTTTTTCTCATTGAAGAAAAATAAAACTATCTTTAAAATATTAATCTAAAAAACATCAAAGAGGTCAAATTTTTAATAGTTTTCATTTCACCAGCTACGAGGGCTTTAATCTAACGAAGCCCAAGGTTTTGAAAAACTTAATTTAAAAGTATCCTTTAAGGCAAAAAGAAAGAGAGAAAGGAAAAAAAAGAAGAAAAAAAAGAAATCATAAATAAACAAAAGAATACAGTAATTTTTTACCAAACTTGAAGTCTTCTTTCTCTCAACCGGATTAAGATTAAATATTTATTCTCATTTAAAAAGTAACAACACAGGAAAAAAAAGTTATTATAAATAATAATGAAGGTGTTAATTTGGAATAAAAGCCTTGGGCTACATAGCCAAGCAACAAAGTCAGCTTTTAATAAGAAACAGAATCTCTCTGATTAATTGAGTGAATTTTAAATGAATTGAGTAGAAACTTTTGTCAAAGAAGAGGATTCTAAGTTAAAAGAGTTGAATTTCAAATTAAACGAAAACAACTAAAAATTTAGAATAAAATATATACATTACAGTATTGAAGTACCAGTTTTCTTTTGGCTTGTCTATAACAAAAAAGTTTCTAAGAAATATGATACAATGAAGATTTAATTAATTGAAAAAAAACGAGGGAGATAATCTAGATAGATCCTAGATTTATCTTATACAAATGGTAACAGCAAAAACTATTGTTAAGTCGGATGAAAGCATTACTTAATTGAATGTAATCTTGCTTAAGGATGTAAATTAATTAGAATTTACAAGCTACTTGAATTAGTACAAAGTTTTTTATAAACTAACATTTCAGTAAAAACTACTTAACAAAAGATGGAAACTCTATTTAATTAAACTTGTTAAGAGTGTATTAACTAGAATTTACCAACTACTTAAATTAGTATATTGCCTTTTTAAAAAGATTACATTCGAGCAAAAACAAATGATAGTAAAATAGTTTAATTTAATTAAATGATAACTAGTTAATATTTTTTATTATCTGAAGTAGAAAGAAAAAGTATTTAGATTAGTTTAGAGGGACTAAAGTAAGTTATTTCTGCCCTGAACTCAAAAAAAAGGGAGAAAAAGTAAAAGTAGGGAGAAAAAGAAGGATTGCCAACTTCAATATTTTAAATTATAGTAATGAATGAATGGCTAATGTAATGAAGTTGATGAAATCAGATTGGCGACACTGCTTTTTCGACCTTGTTTATCACTGTTTTGAAACCTGCATCTAAATAACCTTATATTTGAGTTAAATTGCAATTCTTATTTGTTTCTAATATTAAATCTCTTATATCAGTTATTCAAAAGTGCTATCAGTTACTGTTGTTAATAATAAATAAAACCTGTGCAGTAGATAAAGATGTGTTTTCTCCCTACTGGAGATAAAATATTGTACTTAGCTCGGGAGTAAAGAGCTATAATTCCGCGATAATTATCTCCCTTGGCTTCGCCTCGAGATTTAGGGACCATGAGCCATATTACATAACGGCTTTGTTTATTTTTTGAAGAAGAATAAAACGAGTAAAAACTATCGATCGTTATAGAGTTAGGTAGTTTCATACTAATACATTTTCAATTCAATGAATACATTCAATTTTCATTTAACTGTTATTGTCATTTTTAATGAGGTAATTAGAGCAAAAACTAATGATCGTTGTAGAGGTCAGGTAGTTAAATGAAGTTCATACGTATAAGCTATCTGCTAACACAAAGGGTCTNTAGTTAATATTTTTTATTATCTGAAGTAGAAAGAAAAAGTATTTAGATTAGTTTAGAGGGACTAAAGTAAGTTATTTCTGCCCTGAACTCAAAAAGAAGGGAGAAAAAGTAAAAGTAGGGAGAAAAAGAAGGATTGCCAACTTAATTATATTATAAATAGTAGAGAATGAATGGCTAATGTTGTTAAGTTGATGAAATCATATTGGCGACACTGCTTTTTCGACCTTGTTTATCACTGTTTTTAAACCTGCATCTAAATAATCTTATATTTGAGTTAAATTGCAATTCTTATTTGTTTCTAATATTAAATCTCTTATATCAGTTATTCAAAAGTGCTATCAGTTACTGTTGTTAATAATAAATAAAACCTGTGCAGTAGATAAAGATGTGTTTTCTCCCTACTGGAGATAAAATATTGTACTTAGCTCGGGAGTAAAGAGCTATAATTCCGCGATAATTATCTCCCTTGGCTTCGCCTCGAGATTTAGGGACCATGAGCCATATTACATAACGGCTTTGTTTATTTTTTGAAGAAGAATAAAACAAGTAAAAACTATCGATCGTTATAGAGTTAGGTAGTTTCATACTAATACATTTTCAATTCAATGAATACATTCAATTTTCATTTAACTGTTATTGTCATTTTTAATGAGGTAATTAGAGCAAAAACTAATGATCGTTGTAGAGGTCAGGTAGTTAAATGAAGTTCATACGTATAAGCTATCTGCTAACACAAAGGGTCTATAGGGAAATTTATAATTTTAATAAACAAAATATTTTTCCATGAATTTTTAATGAGGTGTTTAGACACCAACACACACACGCACAAATCACAAAACACACACTCATAAATATTATTGATATTTACTTATTATGATTTCATGCTGTCAATGCAAAATAACTCTAGCTAAGGGTCCCCCCCCCCTCCAAGACTTCTCACTCCGTAGCTGTCATTTGTCAGAAGCAAAGCTTGTAAGCCTGACAATGACAAGGTCTACACACCTGGCTTTCTTCTACCACAACGTCAAGACTCGCAAGAAAACTTGTATTGAGTGTAACTTACCTAGAGCGATTGTCAACTACGATATATAAGTTTGTTACAAATTTGGTACACATACTCGTTTTACCAATACCCAGGACGAGTTCGTTAGACAACATTATTCGCCCAAGCACATTTCAAATTGGAATTTTAGGATGGGAAAAAAATTCTAATTTCATTTATTCGATAAGGCGAACAACTTCTTCTTTTCAACTTTTTAGTACCATCAGCCACACTGCTATAAAGTTTTAAAGATCGCTAAAACTAATAAAGCGGACCTAAAAATTTAATATTGAGAAAACATTTTCATCCATATCTTACTTTCTAACGTATCTAACAAAAGATTTTCTAGCCAAACAATGCCTAGTATAATCAAGGAAAATTTTATTGAGTATTTCACCCTTATTTTATAGCATTGCGCATGGCACAAGCTCATACAATACACCATCATAATATATAATACATAATACCATATTCTTCACCATTTAACACTTCCCTTCGTTTATACCTATTTTATTATTGTGTAGCAACTATCCACTTGCACTTATTCTGTAATTATTATTTTAGTACTAACCCCTTATATATAAATTATGTTATTTTTGTCCTTTAAATGTTAGATAAATATAGTCGTTAATAACAGCATAATAACGGCGGCCTTATAAAAGTTTTTATTAGCTATAATTTTTATAACATTTAAAGGACAAAAATGTTATCTAAATAAATAAAACATTAATGCTAAAAGTAAATTTATTAAAACGTAAAAATAATAACAGATACTAATTAATAAAAAGTAAAATAATAATAAATACAACAAAAAATAATAAAATAAAACTCTAATGATTACTATAACGTAAAATAATAAAATGTTAAATTAAGGGCTTATTTTGAGATTTTATTAATAAAGATTTTTTCTTATGTTTGAGAAAATATCCGACGTATGAAAAATTATAAACATTTTATTTGTTTTTATCAAAGAATATTTATTTTTTATATTTCGTTTGGTTGATTAGTTAAAAAACAGAGGGGGCACTTAAACTGTAATTTTAAGGATTTACAGCGCAAAGATTGCTACATTACAAAATGAACAATATTATATAACATTTTTTCGAGTCAACACTTGTCTTGACGTCTTTTCTTTAAACAATTTATCAACCTCATGTTTTTTGAAGAATTTCTTTTTGGGGCTTTATATTACTCCTATGCTTAGGTTATTAAAAATAAAATAGCTTAATTTTTTTGCGTTGGGTATTTTCAAAGATACAGGTGCATTAACGACCTGAGACACAAACTTGGGAAATTGTAAAGGGTCCTAGATTTTGCCTACGGACTCTTAAAACGAATAGATTAATAGTAACTCGTGAAGGAAATACGTAATACATTATTATATTTAAGAATTAAATTTTGCCAGACTCAGAGTTTTACATGCTTTAAAAAAGATCTTTAATTTGCTTGACATTTTTACATGAGAAAGAAATCATTAACTACCTGGAGTAAAATATCTTTGAAATCACAGAACAAAGTTTACAATCACTATTTTTACAACCATGTGTGGATACAGCATTTAAACTAATAGTATGATAAATCTAAGGAGAATTAATGGGATATGACCGCCTCTAAGATTTGGTAATTGCAAACCTCATGATCATATTATAGGGATTATGTGCTCATGATGTGAATCATTTGGAGCTAATGAGGCAGAATAATGGGTCAATATCAAAGGCCTAGAGTATATGGAGTATTTCAAGGTTAGATGGGCTTTAGTATTATTGTACTTATAGGTGTGTGGTTTTATTCAGCACTTACATAAAACGTTGCACTTAGGAGGACCAAGATGTGCTTATTATAATCATAGGTCTGAACTTATTTGGTTCTTTTGAGGGTAAAATGGTCGCCATTTTGAAAATGCGATATATATTTATAATCTGCATTCCAATAGCTTTACTAAGATCCCCCACTTAAAAAAATAAACATGTTGCTATCAGCTCGCAATTGATCACTGATCGAAGACATTTTGAGTAGTCAAGTTCGCAACATGTTTCCTGTTTTGGCAAAAACGTTTAACTATACCTACCCCAAATTTCAAATCTCTAGCTACGATCTACAATAGCTCGGGAGATATGAACTAAGATGCGACAGATGGACACACGAACTACCTAACCTAAAGTATAAGGGTTTCTAGGACGATCTCTAAACCCTAAAAACGTGAGACTTAAACAAATTTGACAGTAATAGCTTCTAAAATTTTAGGAACGGACACTTCGGACTAGTTTTATTGTTGGACAATAAATATGCATATAAAGGCGTTTGGCCTATTAGTACAGTAAAATTAGGCTAAAACCCAAACATCCAAAAGAAAAAAGTTCTATCCAACGCCAAATTGTTCTATGCCCTCCTCGTAGTAAGTGATAAAAAGTTGCACGACTTGCAGCGTCGGGTTTGGCCGGGAGGGGGGAGGAAAGGGGGGTAAAAAGGTATGTTTAATCGTTTTTCGCTAATATCTCGAAAACTATGAGGTTTGGCGCTAACTTTGTTATATACAAAATTAATCTATTTAAAATTTGGAACAGAAATAGACTTATGCATTTTTGTGCTAAAGTTAAGGATTACGGAGTTATGAAGGGTAAACATATCACATTTTTCTATTTTGCTTGGAACTTTTAAATGAAAATACGTGGTCTTAATTACACTTTTCCACCTTAAAACATGATTCCACACATTTTTCTTCCATCAAATGCCCGAAAATTGTTTTTGGAAGTGGTTTAGGCTAATTTTTTAAAAAATAAAATTTAGATTTTTTTGGTTTTTTTACGATTGCAGGAGAACTATTTCGTCTACAGGTTTCATTTTGTGCTTGTCTGAAAGCCAAATAAATTTACTAAAACTTCGTTTCTTATGGCTTTTCTCGTAGGTGAGCGGTTTTATGCCGATATTGGGCCCGAAACAAGAGCAATATTTAAAATTTCAATTTTTTTTTGGAAAAACTGCCAATTTTCGAACAGTCATTTCGAAGCTGCAAATTTAGGCTCACCACCCTAACTGTAATAAAAAAAATCTTTCCAAAACGTTTCAAGGAAAATGGAAAATAGTGCTATTTTTACAGCTTCATAACTCCGTAATCGTTAACTTTAACACAAAAATGCATAAGTCCATTTCTGTTCAAAATTTTAAGTAGATTAATTTTGTATATAACAAAGTTAGCGCTAAACCTCATAGTTTTCGAGATATTTGCGAAAAACGATTAAAAATACCTTTTTACCCCCCTTTCCTCCCCCCTCCCGGCCAAACCCGACGCTGCAAGTCGTGCAACTTTTTATCACTTACTACGAGGAGGGCATAGAACAATTTGGCGTTGGGTTGAACTTTTTTTTTTTTGGATGTTTGGGTTTGGACAATTTTTAAGCTAATTTTACTGTACTATATGTCATTAGTCATTATATTAAATACTTCAATAGTTTTCGCTAAAACATTAAGTGGCAGCCGTCTTAATACGGCTGGGCCGATTAAGCTTACGAACTCGTTTAATATAATCGTCTTACAAACCCTTTTTTATGTGCTGGAAGAAAATACTTGGCCAATTTATTTTAGAAAAGAAGATAGTCTTTCAATATTAACATAATGCACCACGAATTCGTCTTGATATTAAAAATAAATCAAGATTAATTTTAGTGATGTACTGGTCAAGGCATTAAGCTGTCGTGGTATATGGAGTAGAAGATATACTGATTAATAAAAGGAAAATCTTCTACGGTCTGGCTTTCTTCAAAGGATCCGAATTATGATCTATGTCCTTGGGACTAATCTCCCCCTTCCAGAAAAATATTATATATTAGGCAATAGTATTATGGCCCCTACATAAAACACGCTCGCTGGACATGTCTGGGTGTTTTTGAACACCTGTCCTGTAAACACATGTCTGCGTAGACACTGTCTGTACCTTTTCCTACGACCACACACTGACTAGATGTCAGGCGTCTATTACGGCGCTGGTTTACAAACGCAAATACCAACTTCTCTCTCCACTCCCACTCATTCTTGCTATTCGGATGGTAGGTCATAATTAGCCCATTGTTAATCCATTATAAGTTCAACCTTGTTTCTCCTCCACATGCACTCACCCATACATTTATTTACATCTGTATCTTCAAAAGTGCTTATCTGATTTTTTATGAAATTTAGGTAGTTTCTTGAAAGTAGCCCGCAGATAGACCCAGATTAATTTCAACCCCAGCTCTATAACTTTTGCTCAAATGATACTTTAATGCATGACAAAAAAATCAAATCAATGTTTACAAATAAAAAAAAAACAAAAAACAGGAGGAGGGAGGGATTAAATAAGTTTGACAATAATAGGTTGTTAAAGCATCAATCATTGAAGTATACGAAAGGATGCTAGGAAGCTCAGTGCCAAACTAATTCCCAGATTATTTTTAAAATAATTAAAATAAACTGTTTTAAAAGGGGGGGGGGGTTAATAAAT
>KZ651402.1:397567-442299 GCA_001010745.2 Gerris buenoi
TTGGGCATCACCGGTCGTCCTGGTCGCGAAGAAAGATGGCACAACTAGGTTCTGCATCGACTATAGAAAGCTGAATGAAATAACGAGAAAAGACAGCTACCCACTTCCCCGAATAGACGATACAATTGACACCTTGGCTGGTTCCAAATGGTTTTCGACCTTAGATTTGAAGAGTGGCTACTGGCAGGTAGGTATGGAACCTATGGACAAAGAAAAAACGGCGTTCACGACAGGAATGGGCTTATGGCAATTTAAGGTAATGCCATTCGGATTGACAAACGCTCCTGCTACGTTTGAACGTTTAATGGAGCTGGTTCTTCGAGGACTCACTTGGAAGACCTGCCTAGTCTATCTGGACGATGTCATTATTGTAGGAAGAACTTTTGAAGAACACCTTACAAATTTGCGTGAGGTTTTTTCCCGCCTTAGGAATGCCAATCTCAAATTGAACCCCAAGAAATGTTATTTTTTTCAACGCAAAGTCCGATATCTAGGGCATGTCGTTTCTGGTGATGGTGTATCTACGGATCCTGCGAAGACCCTTGTTATTCGAAACTGGCCGGTACCTAAGAACGTTCGCGAGGTCAGGAGTTTCCTAGGCCTCTGTACTTACTATAGAAGATTTGTACGAGACTTTTCCAACTTAGCTCGACCTCTTACTAGACTTACAGAGGCCAACATAAAGTTTAAACGGACAGCCGATACACAAGAAGTGTTTGATAGTCTGAAGAGTCATCTGATTACAGCCCCCATTCTTGCATATCCTCGAGAGAAAGGAGAGTTTGTGGTAGACGCGGATGCCAGTAATCATGCCATAGGGGGAGTTCTATCACAAATTCAGGATGGAGAGGAAAGGGTCATAGGCTATTTTAGCAGATGCCTTTCAAAGCCTGAGCGTAATTATTGCGTGTCGCGCCGAGAACTGTTAGCATTTGTGAAAACCGTACAACATTTCCACAAGTATTTGTATGGAAGACCATTTCGGTATCGAACAGACCATGCGGCTCTGCGGTGGCTATTACAATTTAAAAATCCAGAAGGACAGCTTGCTCGGTGGATTGAATATCTTCAGGGATACCCATTTGAAGCTGAATATAGGCCAGGGCGCCTACACCAGAATGCAGACGCTTTGTCACGCCGCCCGTGTCCTATCGATTGCAAGTCATGTTGCAGAGTAGAACGAAAGTTCGTTGATGTTCTTCGAGTGGAACTATCTACAGTCGGGTGNTACCATTATTGTATCTAAACAAGTAATTACGTGAAGCGATAATCGCTGGTTTCTGTACGATTAAGTTTAATTATTAATTGTAATCGTTGCATATTCTTTTCCTACACTTCAAGACCTTTAAAACGATGTATAACATGCCATGGTAACTAAAAACTTTTTTTTAGTCACCTGCCATATTGGCCGGGCCGCCATCTTGGAAATATTAAGTGTAAAAACTCCAAAATGGGTATATAAGGTTTCTTTTTGTACTTTGAACAGAAACCTATAAACTGATAGTAAATAATTAGAAAAAAAAATTATCTTGGCTTACAACATGCAAACTATCATTCGTTGCGTTGTTCCGTTTTACGTATCAGGTTTTCCTGACACGGTATATGTTTACCTTAATTTCTTAAAATTTGTGCAGTTACGTCATTGTTCTACTGGAGTAACTTATTAACTATTTTTTTTCTTTAGAAGTGCCTTTTAAAAGGATGTGAGTAGAAATTTAAAATTGAAAGCAATTGAGTACGTCTTAGTTCAGAAACCAATCATAATAGTTTACCATTTTTGTTCGATGAAGAATCTAGTTTAAAGATACGTCTGAAACATTATTTCTATTGCTTTTATCTTCCAACAAATTTGTTTATTTTGTCAAAGCCTAATCGTTGTTTGAGAATTTTTACTGCAATATGAGACGTGTTAAATTATTGCCTCAAAATATGAATAATTAAGGGGTATTTAATGTTAAATTGCCATTTGTTTTCCTCTTGCTGTCCAAAGGGCCATCCCATTTTTATTTTATATATAAAAAAAGCTACGTTTTATATGGACACTTTGAAATATGAATATTTTTGATATGAATTAGTACCAGTTGAAAACATCAGAAAGGTCAGCAGCGAAGATTCCAAATAAATGAAAAATCCTTATTTTTTCTCTATATCCTTCCCATTTGTTGTAAAGGGAGCTTTTTTAAGGGGCAGTGGAAAACCGAAAACCCTTATAATTTCCTACGTTTTTCGTTAGTCGTTTAACGCGTCTGACCTATAAAAGTATACCAACATAAAAATTTGAAACTTTTTTTTTCAATCAATTGGTCGTTTAAAGGGATATATGCCTCGATATTTTAACTATTACTTGTGGACACAGATCAACAAACACTTCATTGAAACAAAGTTAATAATAAATCTAATATTGAGATCAATTTTTTTTAAAAATAATAAGAAATACAAATACTAGGTGTGCAATGCTTGCAATATTGAGCTGAGCGTGCATTTTAATAATATTTATGTATTTTGTGGATTTAAAACTGAAGTGCTGAATATAAGAACTGGTATGAAATTTAATCAAATGCCTTATCACAGTCAACTANTGGTGTGTATAAGCACATTAATATTATATTCTGTCTGCACTACTCATAATATTACTCTATTCGATTATGCTTAAAAAAATATCATGTATACATTTCTTTGCCAGTCCTCTTAAATAAAATTTATTTACAAAAATGTTTAATTTAATAATTCTTTTGATAAAATTAAATCAAATAACGCGGAATTCCGGTGTTCAATACTGTTTTTTTACCGTGAAGGAATGAGCGGTATTTTGACACAAAAATATTTGTTCAATCGCACACCATTCTACTCATTTCATACTAATAAAGGACAGACATATTAGGCTAATTTGTGACGTTATTTGGTAGATATCCTTGCGGGTCAAACTTTTTTCTCTCCCTCGCTCTTCAGATTTTTGAGGTAGTATAACTTCCTTACTTGCTTGGAAACTAAGGGTTCTGCAGAAAACCGGAAGGAAGTCGTTGTTACAATGACTGACCAATAGCATGCATTATTCTTAATACAATTGTAAACATCATGTCTTTAAGTCAGTAATTGGGAATCTGAATTTCATTTCGAACTGAAGACGTGATATATTATCTTTTCATTAACCCTTCGATTAAGTTTCTCTATTTTATAACTTAATCTATATTTTTATGCAATCAAAAAGTAATTTTAAATCAAAATTACCTTTTCGTTAATAAATTTAACTTCATTTTATAAGTTAATGTTAAGGTTTTTTAATTAATCTTGTCTCTAATTGTTGTATGTTATTTTAAAAACTTGTAACAAATATACTATATATTTGTTGGCCTTCTAGGCAAATCCCATTTTATATTTGAAAAGTAAATATTTTCTTAACGATTGTTAGTAGGTAATTGTTTTCCTAGATGATGCTTTTGAGAGAGTTTTCATTACTAATGTTATGTTCAAACGACTTGGACAGAAAGAGCATTAGGGTTATAGAAAATAAACCCCTTTGGTCAGTCCCAATTAATCCTGGTGAATCCCTAAACCCGTGACGTTAAATGTTAATACCACTTGAGATGAGCCCAACAAACGTCCGAATTCTCTTCTCACTAATGCCGAGAGACCACAGTTAATCCACCATTGAATGTTAACGACTATAAAAGACCTTTTCACTTAAAACGTTAAACCTTTTAACGAGTTCCTTCTATGTGTCACTAAAGGTGACCGCACTTCTTTTTCATGTCTTTTTCAAAAGTTAAATTCATTATATTCACCCACAAAGTGTTTTAGTATTTATTTTTAATGGTGTTTATAATACAGTATTGGCTTGTGAATGAGAGGAATTCTTAAAATTATAACAAGGGTTCTACATAACAGCTAAGCTTCATATGGCTACTTAATTCACTATGCTTGAAAAATATAAATAACAAGTTATTCTGTTACGAACAAATTAACTCCTTTAAAATAGCACGATTAAAAGAAACTCTAAACTTTAGGATTTACATTACACACTGGATTAATTCTTTCACGAATTATTTTACAAACTGAACAATGCAAAAGCATNTGCTTGAAAAATATAAATAACAAGTTATTCTGTTACGAACAAATTAACTCCTTTAAAATAGCACGATTAAAAGAAACTCTAAACTTTAGGATTTACATTACACACTGGATTAATTCTTTCACGAATTATTTTACAAACTGAACAATGCAAAAGCATAGCTAAATAAAACAGTACAATTAATTTAAATTACCGACGCTAACCTTTCTTTGAAAACTTTTTATTAAAAAGGTTTTTTTAACCGTAATTTCAGTTTACCTATTTTGGCTATTAAGGAAAAATAAAATCAAAATGTCCACCCTCTTAATTGAATTGATAATGCTAAAAAAGTTTATTAATTGATTTAGTCTTGCGTTTATAGCTCAACAGCCTAAAAACAGGAATTAATATTATAGTCAATAAATAAGACAAGATCTCTTATTGATTCTAAAATAATAAAATTAATAATAATAATAATAAAAGTGTGGGGCCGGCGTGGCTGAGTGGTTAGCGCCCTAGCTCTGAAACCAAGGTCCAAACCCCGACGTGAGTTCGAATCCGGAGGGGTCAGACATGTTTCACACTGATGATCTCATCGAGTGGATGAGTAAAGTGGTCGGATAACCCCCGTCCTGTAATGACCCATTGAGCTGTCGAACGGGACTAAAAGAAAATAAAAAAAAGAATAAAATAAAAAATAAAAGTGTGTTAAAAAAAATAAAAAAACATTAAACAATAAATTGTCGGGAGTTTCATTTATGTACTTAAAGAGGATGTTGTCCGTAGATTTTAGGAGTCAAGGTTGTTCCAATTAAAATAAATGTGAACATTCCATGCTAGAACAGAAAACCGACCAAAAAATCCATTTTTTGCTGGAATTTGTGAGAGAGGGGAAGAAAAAAGGGGCCAAAAATGATTAAAAATCCGCGACCGTTTCATCATCCAGTATCTAGTGCGTTTCATTTTAACAATCATCTTCCCCTAAAACCATTGGATGGACAGAAAGTTCTATTTCCGTTTAACTAACCAATGGCTTGGGTTTTCGAATGTGGGAATAGAGGGTTAACATGTCGGTGACATCTTTGTAGCCGCCGCAATTTCTCCTCTTTCCAAAAACAAATCTAAAACAGAACAACTAACACAACAAAACCTCTTGAACGAGTTTGAAACGCAGGCGGTAAAGCTTGGGTGGTGTTAGGGGAGGCGCCCGGACAGGGACCAGGCAAAACAGGAGTCCGGAACAGAGGAAAAAGCCGCAGATTTAAACGGCAGAGAAGCTTGGCACCACTCAATTATTCAAGCCTATACACAACACAAGCTTTAACCCTGGGAAACCCTCCCCACTCTCAGCCTTATACAGAACCCTCCCTTAGTAAAACTTTCACTATCCTCGCAGAACAAAACCGACGGCCTTTTATACTCATTGAACGAAAGAGCACTACCTTTTTTTTATATATATGTATTTTCCCCGTTTACATAGTCCAACGGGAGTGCATAAAAAAAACGATGATTGCTTGTGGTGTAAAGTGATTTTTTTTTTTTTTTTTTTTTTAAATAGTTATAAAGAAAAAAATAAAACATAATAAACAAAAAAAGATATTACACGATAAAAAACAACAACCTGCGGGTTCAAATTCTTTTATTCTTCAATTTTTTGTGAGAAAAAAATTCGCATTAAAACCCCAACACGCTGTTCAATTAAAAAAGACACGAAAGAGGAGGAAAAAATTCTCTTCAGATCGTATAGCCTGTACTCATTCAGGGTATTTCATGAAAAGATTATATTGAAAAGGCAACACGCAAAACTTGACTTATTGACTCCATAATGTTAGTATAAGGCAAATATGATGAAAAGGCAAAATTGTTTAAAATTATACTGTATTTTAAAGAAAAACAACTGCTTAAGTAATTAGTATTTTTAAAAAAAACAACAACTAAAGATTGTTAATTTTTAATTTCCCTATCAATAAAATTTAGATGAAAAAAAATGACAAAATTTAGATGGTGACCACAGATCTAGGTTCAGTTCCCNTTTTATATATATGTATTTTCCCCGTTTACATAGTCCAACGGGAGTGCATAAAAAAAACGATGATTGCTTGTGGTGTAAAGTGATTTTTTTTTTTTAAATAGTTATAAAGAAAAAAATAAAACATAATAAACAAAAAAAGATATTACACGATAAAAAACAACAACCTGCGGGTTCAAATTCTTTTATTCTTCAATTTTTTGTGAGAAAAAAATTCGCATTAAAACCCCAACACGCTGTTCAATTAAAAAAGACACGAAAGAGGAGGAAAAAATTCTCTTCAGATCGTATAGCCTGTACTCATTCAGGGTATTTCATGAAAAGATTATATTGAAAAGGCAACACGCAAAACTTGACTTATTGACTCCATAATGTTAGTATAAGGCAAATATGATGAAAAGGCAAAATTGTTTAAAATTATACTGTATTTTAAAGAAAAACAACTGCTTAAGTAATTAGTATTTTTAAAAAAAAACAACAACTAAAGATTGTTAATTTTTAATTTCCCTATCAATAAAATTTAGATGAAAAAAAATGACAAAATTTAGATGGTGACCACAGATCTAGGTTCAGTTCCCTTAGGTTCGGACCCCCCTTCCCTCTCTGGTGTTACCCAGCCCGGCATTTTTATATGGGTAGCTGCAAAGCGTCAACTCGCAGGTTGGGTATTCTATTGCAAGGTTTATATAGCTAATGGAGCGGCACACTAACCCCGCGTTATTGCCTGATAAAATATAAAATAGAAAACCAATTCCATTCTAATAAATATAAAGCAAAGGGAGAAAAAAGGTAAATTACTACTTTCTCTTTGATAAATTACAACACAGAACAAATAGCAATTTAATAATCATTTCCAATATGCTATGAAGGTAAACGCTTTAGCAAAACTTTTTATAATTTATTTTATGAAAGCAAAATAATTATATAGGTATCTGAATATATGCAATACTTAAAATAAATGAACGCTTGAGTAAACTCCCTTTGTTAAACACACGTATTCAATTACCTTCCACATCCAGATTCCTTCTCCAAAACCCAAAGTATATTAAAACGGAACGGGAAATCATAGCAGGTAAAAATTCCAGTTACAAAAATGTTTGCTTAAAACAAACGGCTGTTTTAATTCCGGCGGAAAAACGCTTTTCAAACTCCGGTGATATAATTAAAATTTGAAAATACCCTTTACTAAGGTTTTTTTTTTTTTTTTTTTTTTTTTTTTTTAAAATTATAACAAGGGTTCTACATAACAGCTTAGCTTCATATGGCTACTTAATTCACTTTGCTTGAAAAATATAAATAACAAGTTATTCTGTTACGAACAAATTAACTCCTTTAAAATAGCACGATTAAAAGAAACTCTAAACTTTAGGATTTACATTACACACTGGATTAATTCTTTCACGAATTATTTTACAAACTGAACAATGCAAAAGCATAGCTAAATAAAACAGTACAATTAATTTAAATTACCGACGCTAACCTTTCTTTGAAAACTTTTTATTAAAAAGGTTTTTTTAACCGTAATTTCAGTTTACCTATTTTGGCTATTAAGGAAAAATAAAATCAAAATGTCCACCCTCTTAATTGAATTGATAATGCTAAAAAAGTTTATTAATTGATTTAGTCTTGCGTTTATAGCTCAACAGCCTAAAAACAGGAATTAATATTATAGTCAATAAATAAGACAAGATCTCTTATTGATTCTAAAATAATAAAATTAATAATAATAATAATAAAAGTGTGGGGCCGGCGTGGCTGAGTGGTTAGCGCCCTAGCTCTGAAACCAAGGTCCAAACCCCGACGTGAGTTCGAATCCGGAGGGGTCAGACATGTTTCACACTGATGATCTCATCGAGTGGATGAGTAANTGAATTCTTGACTAGAGCAAACAGCAATTTTATGACTCACACGTAACATTCACCGGTTAGGTAAGCATAATCAAATATTTGTACGAAAAGGGGAAATGAGATCGTTAAACTACCTATATACATGATCATTTCCTTAGCAATTCTAACTGATAATAACGTGAAATTAAAGAGCAGGCAGAAAATGAGTGTGCAAGATAATGTTGTTCGGTTTATGATTGCCTCTCCAGACTCCAGAACTTTGTTTAATCAAGTCCCTCTTACTTATTTTTCGCTTTTGTAGACGAGAGGCTTGTTAGATAGGGATGAACATATGCAAGCAATTAATTGATAATTAAACTTTAATTAAACGTTATTCAAGTTTCATTATATCCCTTTTAACGAACTTAGCCAAGAGTTTGTAAAGAGGCAAAAAGGGTGGAATGACCTCCATACTATCTTCACGCATATTAGAACTAATCTGCAACAAATCGACCTGAACTGGATATATAACTTTTACTCTTTTATGCTGCACAATTTCCTGAAATCTTATACCCGGAATATTGTGACATAATTACATTATAAAAGACATAATTTAAAATGGCTGCAGTTACCCTTACTATTGTTAACTTTTCCCAATAAATACATTTATTTAAAAAAAGACATCATTCATCTAGGATAGGTAAAATAGACCAAGCGCGATGTCCGCAAAAGAAAAAATTCTTATATTCATGTACTTGTACAACTTTGTTTTTGACTGTAAAATGTTGAAATCTCAGAATTTTAAGGGTGGAATATGGTTTTTAAGAAGATGAGGGAAATATATAACATTAAATTAAATTATGTTAGTGAGGTGTCCTTTTATAGGTACGTATTCTAACAGGCTGAATCGAATGGGCTAACTTTCAGGTCGTTCGAATCATTCCATATCGAGATTTGATTTTATATAGGTTTTATTAGACAAAAACGAAGACGTTTAAACATTCCTGCGCTTGTCTGTCTTAACAAAGTTGATCTCCAAAAAAGGGGTTAAAAAATTGTTTTTTAAAAATTTCATCACTTGCAGTTTTAAGTGCAAGAGGAGGACGCATTGAGGACATACATATAATATATGTTTCTGTTATTTTACCAATTAATCTTTGCGCCATGAGTCCATAGACTAAACCCTTCGAAGTAGTTTTATTGCGTTCGCTCAATAAAAATGCTTTAAAAGTGTTTTTGACATCATTACAATACACGGTTCAAAAGTTATAGCTGTAACAAACTTTTTAATCACCGCCTTTTTTGCTGGTTTACGAACTCGAGCTATTATTTTTAATGAGATTGAAAAGGCAATTGATTATGGGGCCAAACATAGTTCGTAGTTTCTCATAAGGTGACTAAACGTTATTTTTTGAAATATAAAACTGTTTTATGTAGCATTACATCATAATTAATATACTTTTTAAAAAGTGCATTCAATAATTATTGTTGGATAGTGTAGGCCCATGTCCCTGTATAAAGTAAGGAATATGAAGCCTATATTTCCAGATGGAAATAGAAATGATTTCTTTTCTTGTTGACACAGTAGACATTTAGGTCGTTCAAAAAAAAGAGATAAGAGCGTGTCAAGGAGATAAGTATAGGTGTCATTGACATTGAGTTCCTTTAAAGCCCTAAATGGGTCGGTTTTTAAAAGCACTTCGTCAAAGAAAACGGAGCTCGTTTGACGCTCCATCTTTTCGCCCTCGTCCTTATCTTTATCTACACTTAGAAAAGAAGCGTTTCCAACAAAAACAATTATGACGCTGAGTGAGGGGGCGGATCTCCTTTGGGAATAGGGTGGCCCGGCGCCGCACCCTAATGGGCCGGATCATTTAGGCGAAGGGAAAGGGGGGCCCGGGGCTTTCCATGTGAGGTTTTCGCGGGATGCGAATAGGGGATGTTCAGTGTGGTTGCACAGAATGAAACCCTAATCCCTCCACTTTCCCACTATCTCTAGGTTTCCACCTTCAAACTAATCTATACTCTGGAATCTCTTTAGGTCCTTCCTATATCTAAGCAGACAAGGAAAAAGATCTAACTTTCGTTACCAACTTCTATCTTCTTTTTTTTCCATCTATCTCATGCCCGTTTCATCCTATTTTTCTTTTTCTTTTCCTCTCCCATCTAATCCTACCTCACATGAAGGTTCCTTCTCATATAAACGTTTTTTACCCTCTCTTTTCCTGTTTCATCGTCTTCTGTCATCCTAGCTTACCTTCCCTATCTTATTCCTTCTACCAAGTCGGGCTTTCTTTTCTTTAGTCGTTTTACGTCAAGCTCATTTCGTTTTTCCTCGAGAAAACGCCTTCCTTAATCTTTATAGCTCTGCCCATTCATTCTTCTTTCTAGAATTTGATTCAAATCAACAAGGTTTCTCCATTCCATCCCTTTTTTTAAACGAAACATAAATTGACAACACTTTTTTTTTTTTTATAAAATTCTTACTTTGACTTGAGCTCATCAAAGGTCTCATAGAGAATTATAAAAACAAAGACAAAACAATGCCTAGACACTGTGATGAAACAAATTAAAATAACGATATTAAAAAACAACTACTAAAGTAGCTCACTACTTCTTCTTCTTGCAGAATGTGTTAAGTAATGTCATACTTTATTTTATATTTATATTTGTTGAACATAAATCAATTTAAACTTGTCGCCTTCAATTTTTAATTTCAACATTTGTATCATTAATATTATTTAATTACTACACGTTTTTACTTTTTCATATACATAGTGTACAGTGTACATAAAGGGAAAGTATCGTGATGTCGCAATTTTGATGGATTTACACGTTTTAAGGTAATTCGAGTCCAATTTTTTTTTTTTTTTTTTTTTTTTTTTTTTTTTTTTTTAAATATCTGCATTTTGTCTGCAATCTGGGCAGACACAAAGAACCTAAATCACTGAGGCGAAGTAGATGAAATTTGGCGTACAGGTTCAGAAAAATAATGCCCCTAGGGGAAATCGAGAATTCTATTTTTTCTCCAAATTTAAGTTTGTTTTATTTATTCTTTAAGACTTTGGATATATCTGTTGTTTTTCAAATGATATACCCTTTATTATCTACTAGCCGTTAAGCCCGTGGCAACGGGCAGAATAAATATGGTTGAAAAAAAGAGCTAAGAGATATTAATTATAATTAAAATATTTAAATAGATATTTACTGTTTAAATAGTAAGTTTTATGCTAAGAGATTCATAACTGTGGGATGGCTCAGTAGTAGAGTGAATAATGCATCATGTGCTGGAGGTCACTGGTTCAAATCCAGCTTATTGCTCATCACTTTTTAACGTTATAAATCATTTAGAGGTGAGTCGCCGTCGCCGTCACCGTCGTCGGGACACTACTCGATTATATAAGATAGTTCTGATAAAAAAAATCGCTAAAGGGGTTTCTTATTTTTTAGTTACTACAAAATACTAAATAATTTTTTATAGAACTAATGTTGACAAATGTCTTATTGACAAAGAAAATAAATATTAGAATTTGTTTTACACATTTGACGCTATTTTTTATTCACAATTATTTTATAATTTTGATTGGCTCCAAATATGTTTGATAGCCAGCTTATGACATTAGAATAAAATTTTAAACACATATTTCTTTAGTGCCGCAAGTATAAATTTAAAAGAAACATTTAAACTTTGTTGAGAACTGGACTAGACAAATTAAATTACTTTTGGCATAAACTTCACTCAACATAATGTTTCTTTTAACTCAGCAGAAAAGTTATAACTTAAGCTGGCGATTCCCAAGCTAAGCAAAGAAAACACGGAAGCGATAAAGGAAGGAAACGTTTAAAGACTTTACACAAGAAGGTCTAATCTTCTCTTTGACAAAAAAGTAGGTCTAATTTGATTAGAAAAGGCAAAGTATATAGGGCCTTAAACCCTCCTCTCGTTTGTATGTTCCCTTCTTAGCCCTTTAATTATTTTGGCAGAATTTTAATTACACAAAACAGACACTTTAAAGATGAAATTAAGCTCTATTTATACTCCCTGATACCTAATTAGTTCTAATTTTTTGCATAATCCATTTTTTTTGTTTTACATAATATTATTTAGTAAATGGGTTAAATCATAATAAGGTATAACTATAGGGTATCTAACAAGTATTTTAACTTTAAAACCTTTTAACAACCGTCTTTATTAATAATTCTCGCACATAAGAGTTTATTAAATGACATTGTAACAATATTTCTACTTAAAATTCCTCAATTTATGTTAAATCTTTTTGTACAATACGTTTTGTTAACAAGGTTGTTTCTGCTTTTTAATTAAGGTACACATTGCCCGCATTAATTTTCTAAAATAATACCCTTTTTCTTGTATTCCCTGATTAATTTAATCAGTTCATTACTTTTAATGAGATGGAAAAAGCTTATCAACGTTTAATCTTTATTTTAAATAATACCTACTCATGATATGGAGTTTAAGATATATTTTCTGGCTTTAGAAATCGACTTTTAATTAACTATTTAATAAGCCATTCACATAGCTTTGTCACTCTCCGTAAATACCGTATTATTTACTGGAATTATTATCATTATTATTATATATAGAGCAGAAACAATTAACTGATTGAGCTCTTACATCTGCAGTTTTTATCTTACTATTCTAGTTCGAAGTAATACTTCATTATGAATTAAACCAAAGCAAATCACTAGTGTGCGATATCAATTTTAACAGAAATGTGACGATTAATTCAAACTTCTTTTTCAGTTACTGATCAAAGACTGTGTAATTTTCTAGCTATAATCCTTTTTTTTTAGAAAACGTAGACTTGTTAAAATGAGGGTCATCCGGAAAGTCGGGATCTAATCGTACCTGTAGGAAGGTCGTGCAATCGTTCTTTCATCTGCTATAGTTTCCTAAAATAAGTGCAGCAATAGAAAATACTTCTAAGGGCGAATTGCACGTTTTTGCGAGGTTTCTGGCAGCAGAAAAAATTCCAGGTTTAAAAAGATAGTACATAAATAAAAAGTTCTTTTTATCTTGTAATTATTTATATTATGAGCGAAGGTTGTATTGTATATGCAAGCGGGTTCACTCATTTAAAATTGGAGAACATACATTTATGGTGAGGAAAAGAGTAGTAGGCTATCTGTGAATTTATGTTAACTATTTCACACTAGGTAAATAGTAGCAGTGCATCCTGGTCAAACAATAGTGCTTCGTGTTACATATTCCCGAATATATGGACACTAGGCACATCTATGATATCCCCAACATCTGCTATTATCTCCCAGCATAGAAAGGGATTGAAGGGTTTCCGTACGCTCAGCCGATTACATACTCAGTTGATTTAGCCGATTACATGCGATTAGTGACTACACCCGCTCATTTCAAAGGGATTTTGATCGGACGATCAGGGCAAGTGGTCATTGAGTAGCAATCAATCAAATAATACTTTTATTGAAATAAAATTATCGATTGTATTTACATAATAGAAAAGTAAATTAGCATGGCTAAAAGCCGAGTTTATTGAGTAGCATGTTAACGGTAACGTAAAAGTGGTCAATAGACCTAAGGCCTCTCCAGAGTAAACTATTTCCAAAACCATGATTGTCATGTATTATTATTAGATTTAAATGGTGTCTAAGCTCATACTTTATGACATTCATACTATTATATATAAGAATTATATTATATATATAGCTTAAGGTTTATAGAACCATGTTTACAGTAGTGAATAGTGTAGTAGTAGTAGTAGTAGTAGTAGTAGTAGTAGTAGTAGTAGTAGTAGTAGTAGTAGTAGTAGTAGTAGTAGTAGTAGTAGTAGTAGTAGTAGTAGTAGTAGTAGTAGTAGTAGTAGTAGTAGTAGTAGTAGTAGTAGTAGTAGTAGTAGTAGTAGTAGTAGTAGTAGTAGTAGTAGTAGTAGTAGTAGTAGTAGTAGTAGTAGTAGTAGTAGTAGTAGTAGTAGTAGTAGTAGTAGTAGTAGTAGTAGTAGTAGTAGTAGTAGTAGTAGTAGTAGTAGTAGTAGTAGTAGTAGTAGTAGTAGTAGTAGTAGTAGTAGTAGTAGTAGTAGTAGTAGTAGTAGTAGTAGTAGTAGTAGTAGTAGTAGTAGTAGTAGTAGTAGTAGTAGTAGTAGTAGTAGTAGTAGTAGTAGTAGTAGTAGTAGTAGTAGTAGTAGTAGTAGTAGTAGTAGTAGTAGTAGTAGTAGTAGTAGTAGTAGTAGTAGTAGTAGTAGTAGTAGTAGTAGTAGTAGTAGTAGTAGTAGTAGTAGTAGTAGTAGTAGTAGTAGTAGTAGTAGTAGTAGTAGTAGTAGTAGTAGTAGTAGTAGTAGTAGTAGTAGTAGTAGTAGTAGTAGTAGTAGTAGTAGTAGTAGTAGTAGTAGTAGTAGTAGTAGTAGTAGTAGTAGTAGTAGTAGTAGTAGTAGTAGTAGTAGTAGTAGTAGTAGTAGTAGTAGTAGTAGTAGTAGTAGTAGTAGTAGTAGTAGTAGTAGTAGTAGTAGTAGTAGTAGTAGTAGTAGTAGTAGTAGTAGTAGTAGTAGTAGTAGTAGTAGTAGTAGTAGTAGTAGTAGTAGTAGTAGTAGTAGTAGTAGTAGTAGTAGTAGTAGTAGTAGTAGTAGTAGTAGTAGTAGTAGTAGTAGTAGTAGTAGTAGTAGTAGTAGTAGTAGTAGTAGTAGTAGTAGTAGTAGTAGTAGTAGTAGTAGTAGTAGTAGTAGTAGTAGTAGTAGTAGTAGTAGTAGTAGTAGTAGTAGTAGTAGTAGTAGTAGTAGTAGTAGTAGTAGTAGTAGTAGTAGTAGTAGTAGTAGTAGTAGTAGTAGTAGTAGTAGTAGTAGTAGTAGTAGTAGTAGTAGTAGTAGTAGTAGTAGTAGTAGTAGTAGTAGTAGTAGTAGTAGTAGTAGTAGTAGTAGTAGTAGTAGTAGTAGTAGTAGTAGTAGTAGTAGTAGTAGTAGTAGTAGTAGTAGTAGTAGTAGTAGTAGTAGTAGTAGTAGTAGTAGTAGTAGTAGTAGTAGTAGTAGTAGTAGTAGTAGTAGTAGTAGTAGTAGTAGTAGTAGTAGTAGTATTAGTAGTAGTAGTATTAGTAGTAGTAGTAGTAGTAGAGTAGTACTAGTAGTAGTAGTAGTAGTAGTATAACTTGGAAATTATATTAATTAGAGCTACAAATATGAAGCATTACACTTTCAAATAGAATTTCCAAAACTCGTGGATTTTTCATTTTATCAAAATAATTCAGATTTCATTTTAAAATAAAAACTAATTAATGAATTACCAGTAAGATAGTTGGTGAGTGGAGAAGTCCAGGTCCAATCAGGATTTCCCATTGACCTGGGATAGAGGCAGTCAAGATGTACCACTGCTCCTGGGTATACACCGAGCGTAGATCCCTCCTGGCTCGAATACCCACCTTCCACTCTTGCTTCCACTTGTGGTATAACTTTCTCCACTGCAACAAAAAAAATAAGTGGTAAAATTAGACAAACAAAGATTTAATAACTTATAAAAAGAGGAAAAATTTGATGAACTTATTTGAGTTGAGTTGATATTTAACTGACCCTTTATAATTATGTGTTAATAGCATTGGGGGTTCCTGGACCTGGGCTATCCTTATCGGTGTATCCCCAGCATCGCCACAAATGGGGAGCTGTTTATGGTGAAGTAGTGACTATTTGGCTGTGTTTGCCAATTGTAAGGTATTAGCTGATAGAGCGACCTCACTAACCCCGTGTTACCAATTACATAATTATAAGCATAAGCCCCTAATATATTATATATTACATAATAAAAATAATTGCATAAGCCCTACAGGCATAGGTCCGAGGCTCTCCGTGGACTGTTGTGCCACATAGTAGTTACTTTAAAATACTAAAGATTTATTTATAAGTTTTTTGTCAGGCTAAGGAAGAATAAACAGGTCAAGTGTGTGCTAGTCAGCACACAGCGAGGGTCCGTAGGCCACACTGTATTGTTTAAGTAGTACCCCTATTGATGGTGTTTTTTAAAATGCTAAAAAGCATACTTTGAAATATTTTATGGGTCTGATATTCTCAAAACTCATTAACAAACTTCTGATGATGTATTTTATTGTCATTGAACCGGGCTGTAAACTTATAAATACATTTGAAAGACTATTTAATTATAAAAAAACGTATTTTGCCAATAAAAATTAAAAAAAAAGAAATTCTCGAAATTTCCAAAAAGTGGTATCTTTACTTTTGGTCGAAGAATGTTCAGGAATTTTTTCAGATTTTTGCACTTCACATAAGCGAGATAGGGGGGAGATAGGGGACACGTTTCACACTCACTTCAAATTCAAACGTGCCTACGCTCGCCCTATCAAAGTTATAACCAAAGAATTATATATTTTTGTAATCAGCTCGACGTACCCTTTAATATGATACCCCTCACGATGACGAAAAAAAAAATTTAAAACATTTTTGACCCTTAAGTTTTTTTACCCTAATTTTTTTTAAAAAATATGTTTTTTAAGTCGCTATATTTTTAACATGTGTGGGTAGGTACAAGACATATTACAAATTTCAAAGTCAACGGACGAAAGGTGTAGCTGTGAGAGCATGCGACGGACGGACGGACTGACAGACACGCGCGAAAATATAAGGGTCCTTGGCTTTTGCCTACGGACCCTAAAAACTATATTGAATCCTTCTATGCACACGAATAAGCGAAAAAAGTAGAAAATGTCGATAGGATAAAATCGAGTAGTTAGTGAGGCACATACCTTCCTTGCGACGTATCGCTGGGCGAATAATCTCATGAGTATAAAAATAAAATCATTAGTATAAAATGTAATTAGATAATTACATTGATTGAATGTTACTAAAATTTTAGCTTGAGCGTTAGAGGAAGCAATGTGCAAAAATGGATTAAAATTAATCATCATCTTCCAGCTTATATTGGTGTTCGGACCAAACCATCAAAATCTGACAAGCATTATTAGAAATATAGACTTTTTATAAGCACGTTTCAGAGTCTGCATTAGTGTTTAGGTGATTCATGCTAAAAAATGGTCGCAATGCTTCTGTTACCTTCAGTAAGTTCAGAGATAATATTTGTTCTTTAAATTTTGATATTTCGTTGAACAAATTAAATCGGTATTGTCAAAATAAAAAAATAAAAAAAATGTTAAACAATTCAGGAGCATATACATTAATTTTATAAATAATGTTAGCAATTTCATGTTTGATGTTGTTGGTACCAGGTTAAATATCAAACTAAAATGTGATGTAGGTAGAGTCAGGTCAATATTACGTTATAGAAAAAGGAACGAGGAGCTCGAATCAAGATGCTGGCCTTTTCCCTTAGTTACATACTGATAGATATGGAGTTGAAATTCTTATAAGGCCCTACTTAAGGGCCCAGTACAGCACTTTCCAGAACCTAACCCTTTTCGTACCCGGCTCACCACTATTCGGAAATTCAATCTTTTTTCCTCTCTCTTTCTATCTCTCTTGATTCTCTTTCACATACGCCCCTGTAATAATTGGAATTCCAAATGGCTGTGCCGGAGAAGCCTTGGCTCACAATCAACCATCAGTTACAATACTCGTAATCTTTAAAGCTCAAAATCCCGTATACCTGACTCGACTTGATTATGAGCTATTTATTAAAAATAATTTCTTTTTGAACCTGGAGTACCTACTTGTATTTTAGAGATTATGATTATTTATATGCAATTAAAGAACAACTGAGAAATAGTAGGTTCATTCATGAAAAAGAACTTTAGTTGTTCTCTTGTAAGGTTGAAGTTATATATTAAAATTATATATTGTTGAAGTAAGTATTATTGGTAGATGAAGTAAGATAAACCATATGATTAGCATTCATTGGCATTTCACTAGTAGCAACCCGATGTTGCGTTGTCCTCTTTGCCGGAGTAGGGAATCGAAACCGGCTCTCCAGCTTCAAAACCATATCTTATACCAACTTTAGGCAATTTAGTAAAATATGCAAGCTTGATACTGATATTTTGTTTCTGCATTAATAGAAGTGCAAAAAGGAGTATAATAGATTCACTTATATTCTGAATGTGCTCATCTAAGTAAATCGTCTCACCCCATTATGGTTCTTCAAAGCATCGAACTAAATTATGTTTTGCTAGATATTAAGTCTCACTTCGATCACCAACATGAAGTGGACTCGCTTCTCAGTAAATCTTATTATTAATGTAACTCATATTCTTCCACAATAGGCACTGATGATAGCCTTTTGAAGGCTGAAAGCTGCTTTAATGATAAAGTTTTTTTCAATTTACATGTAGGGATAGTTTGTGTTATTCCTTTAAATTATGTAATATTTATTTTATTATGCCTACTTCGCTCGTCAACCCCCGAAAAGACGTGGTAGCAGCCGCTGCGCGGCCGACGTGGTATGAGAAGGGAAGTAGTATTGTAATGGAATATGAGAAGGGAAGTAGTATAGTGGCTGAGGTAGTGGGGGATAGGCGCAACTACTATCTACTTTCCTTCTCTCGCTGACAATCTAATATACCCACTCAAAGTTCTGCCTTACAGGCTTTCCTCTTCTCGGACGAATATATTATATCTCCCTCACTCTGTCTGCACAGTTAGTATTATGTCACTCTCAAACTCCCCCATTTCTCCCCGGACTCGTTCCTCCTCTAGAGGGGTATCTTCAAACGCACTCTACACTCAGTTAAGTATGTCACTCTCACTGAACTTGCTTGTTTACACAGCTTTTTTTTAATAATATAGATAGATGTTTTTATCCTTGATATTAGACCTGATTTTCGTTACTTAAACACTTGCCTAACTGATTTTGTAACTCCAATTACTAAGCGGTTTTGTTTGCAGAATAACCATATCAGTTAAAAACAAATGTGGAGTTAATGAATACAGTAGCTCATTTTAAACGAATTAAAGTGAAAAGATTCGCCAATTGATATGATAAATTAAAATTAATTGACTAATTTGATTAATCTTTGGTCATATTTGTAAAATAAATTAATAGTATGGAATGATGCTAAATGCGTTCTCTGAACTATGTTTATCGTAGACCTAATAAAGTTCAATGCTAATATTACATACTATCTTCCAAATGAACCTCCCCTAAACCTTCTGATAATGATCTCGTGTATCACTCGAAGCGAAGAACGTTATATCACTTATCAAACGAAATCAACGTTTTAACCAGTCTCTCTCTCTGCTTCATATCACTATGACAGGTTAGAGGAAATTGAAAATTGAACTGAGCACATCTCGGTTTTCGTAAAACGAGAAATTTCGAGACATTAATCATGTCACACTGTGATATAATGTATTCAAACATGAACATTTCAATTATGGAGAGTGGTTAGATCCTTGATGTTTAGTTTTTAAGATGTTTTCAATTATTCTCAGTTCGTTTTAAGTAAATAATGGGATTTTATCAAAAATGATATCACGCTAAACTTGAAGTATCAGCAAGATTAAACCAAATATAATTTCGAATTTAACAGCAGTTTAGTTTGTTTAATTTTTCTATTTGTTTTATTTAAGTCAAAAATAAAAAGTGATGATAAAAATTTGGTTATTATTTATTGGTGTATTTAGGATGTTTAAAAACTGTAACCAAAAGTTGTATAAAAGTGGTAATTCGTTGTCATAAATATATCCTTTGTGATATCCTCTTTTGCAGTGTTATTCATTTTTAATCCAAGTAGGTGTGTAAATAATCTCTGAATGTAAAGGCGCGTGTGTGGACATGCCGAAAGCCGACCCGAATCGTACCGAATCTGGTCCTTATCAAAGAAAGCCAAACCCAACGGAACCGAAATTCGCAATGCAGAAGTACCAATTGGCCTCAGTCGACAGATATTGATAATAAATTGAGGTTCGCGGACCATTTTCTTAGTTTTGATGCAAATTTTGCTTTGGTGACAGCAATTATTCTCCCTTTATGCTTAAAGTAAGAAGTAAAAGGTCAGTTATTATTAACTATTTCCATTCTGGCGACTGAAAAAATTTCCCTCGGAAATATATTTTTTTATTTTATTGAGTAACATTTCAATCGAAAATAATTTTTATCGAGAAAAAAAAAAAAATCTCGTGCCATTCTGCGTCACTAAATCCCTACAAGTTAAGTGTTTTTCATGATTAACCTTGAGTCAGAAATATCTATATTTTGTTCGATGTCTATTTTAAACGAAATAGAAAAATAGATATTGGAAGAAGAAATAAATTGGATTTAAAAAAATATAAGTGTGTAGGTACATATATTATTCCCACTACCTTAAAAATATTAATTGTGAATTTTCAAGAACTATACATATCTAATAACGTCACAAATACTTAGATGCACTTGTGTGCCAAATTTCTATACGATGTTATCTTTTAAGACAAACAAACATACAGTGAAATACGTTTAACACGAAAGCGCTTACATGAAAAATCTGTTAACACGGAAAATAAATATAAAAATACATAGACTTTATTTAGTTAATACCAAGGATCTTATAAAATAGGGATTGAGCATTAAGCATTCCCCCCTGGGTTAAGAAGTGTCGCCAAGAACTTGGAAAAAATCTGCATCAAACAACCAATGTGCGTGCGCATTATTAGGACGAATTTCTTCCCGACTGTTATCCATTGTTTATTTTTTAATGAAAGGTTATAATCTAACATTTAATCAAGTTTTTAATGAAATATTTTATTGTTTTAAGGGTTTTTATTTCAAATTACAGTTTTAATTTAATATATGAATAAAATTTAGCCATTATTAATTAATTTGGAAACGGGTTATTTCTATTGCAGAATTAGATTTTTACAAATTATAACAACTTACCTTTGCAATTGCAAACACGGTAAACAAGATTGGCTAAATATAGTCCAAAATCACTAGAAAAAAACAAATTAATTGTACACAAGAGAAAAAAAAACATAAAGCAAGGGAGAAATCACAAACTATATCAAACAGGGAAAAATATGAAACGCGAGGGAAGAAAAAAACATAACCTGATCGAATTTTTCCCATCTTCTACAGTTATAAACATACTGGAAGATAATCTATCCTACTAGATTTTCCCAAGTTCTTGGCGACACTTTTTTCGCCGTATTAACCAAGGATAAAGATTGAGCTATTTTATAAGATCCTTGGTTAATACGGAGAGAATGTAGAGGTCTCTGAAATAAAAATGAGATACCGAGGCCCCTCACTCGGGTTTGAATTACCGATACCGAAATCGAATCTAAGAGGGAGTCGACGAGACGAGGCTAAACTCTAAACAACACCCCTCTTGTGACAACGGTTTCTCTTAATCTCTGAGAATTACACCTAACTCCTTAAAAACCGGAGTGTTTTTCATTCCTAGAATTATCTCCCGCACATTTTAGGATTAATATAGAAATATTTAATTAGTTTGGTTTCGGATACGGTCCTCAGTGTGAAAATTGTGTTGAAATCGGTGTAAATATCAGATTATTTTCCAAAAAAAATCAATAAATTTGTTTATTTGTTTTTGTAAAAGATTATTTTAAATTAACACACATGCTACCATATGTATCATATCGTATTAAAAAAAATATTGGTGTTTTCTTGTGTGCTTAGTTTCGTTTTAAACGATTTCCGCATTTCCACACTACTTTTAAAATTCTGAGTCTCTGAAATTAAGAAGACACTATGCTCGTTCAATTATTTTTAAAAAATTGTAAATAAATTTATGTGACGGACGGTCAACCAACTACGCAATTTTTCACAAAATGTGCCATAAAACTAAACCATGATCATTGTTTTAAAGTAGGAGCTTTCAAACTAAATTCTTAAAAAAGATTCAGCCAGTATTACAAAAAGAGTTGCAGCAAATGTACTTAATTCTTCAGGTAATATTTATATTAAGCTCTATTTTAATTAAGTCCATTTAAAAGATTAAAGCTGGAAGTTATCAAAACAATAAAAGCTAATCGTTAATATCAGCTGAATAGAGAGATCATTCCAAATTCTTATTTTAAATGTATTCTGAGAAGTTTTTCTTATATTTCTTTTTTCACTTATCTATTCCACTGCTTTTATTACAAGGTTTTTCTTTGGTAGCATTACCCCTCAAATAAAATTTGACTTGCTAACGTATTCGCTAAAACAGGGTTAAACGAGGTAAAATTTGCATAAAAAACTACGATTCCATTTATTCAAAAAGCCTTAGAAACAGCTAGGTGCCAACATAGAAGAATAGACACGAAGGTCCTAATATTTGGAAAAGTATTTTAAGGGTAGAAGTTTTCAGATAATTCCGACTTCAGACAAATTATGTTTGTTACATAATGAATAGTACGGAATGAGAGGGGGTTTAATCGGACCACTAAATTCCTACTGCTCTTCTCTAACTGCTTCATTGTTCCAACGACTTAATTAGGCGTACAATTTTCTTCCACACTAATTTATCTGCCTTGTCTTCGGAAATTTTACTCTAATCCTAGCTGCAAGGAAGCGTAACGGGCAAATTACAAGAAGGCATTATTCAGTAAATTGCACTTGGCTTCCGACTAGTGCAGCTTAGAAAATGAAAATAATTTTCATACGAACTAAGGAAATTGCTTATAGGGTATGCTTTAGAATGCAGAGTAAATTGAATCTTGTTTTTGAAAGCTATAATGACTAGGAGTTGGGGCACAAACAACTGAAAATTAAACTAAAAATTTCTAAGGATCGAACCCCATTGCGGTAAACCACCATTCAGAGTTAGTCCGCATAAAAAAAGAGATTTATTTGACTCTTTTGAATTTCATAAAAACCTTTTTAGGTGAGTAAAATTTGTAAATTCCAATTGATTGCTATGATTATTATTTTGTTATTTTGTATTGATAAAGTAAAAAAAAATTCTCAAATATAAATAAGAAATCGATTTGGGAAAACAAATTAAAGAAGGTATTATTTAGCAACTAGGAAAACCACCTCGTACAGTGACAGATTCTACAAAATAATATAAGGAAGAATAGTATATTATATTTTCCAACTCGCTGGAATAGTCATGATATACAATAAAGAAATACTAAAAAAAAAAAATTTCAACATAAATTTCATTGACTTCAGTAAAGAAAACTTCTCAGAAGCAATCATTACAGTTTTCACTAAACGAGATATAAAGTAATATTTTACTTAGAAATGTGTTCATATTTTCTTAAGGTTGAATAAACATTAATTTTTCACTGGGGACAAAAAAATATTTTGTTTAATATTAGTAAAAAATAAAATGTAAAAAAGATAAATAGTTTTCGTCTCTGAAATGCTCCATATTTACTTATTTATTTTTTTTACTTAACCCAATTCACGAAAGAGATACTAGCAGCTGTTTCCTTTACCTTGATATAAAAATAAATATCTAACACGATAAAAAAATATATAAAAAAGGGAAAAGAATTGAGAGAAAAGAAGTAGGAGGCAAGTTAGGGATTTTTTCATAAGGGAAACGAGTATTTGATGCCGAGGAGCACATGTTATTTTTCTTCATATTTCATACATATAAATCTAAAATTGATTTTTTTCCCCCTCAACTCGGTTAAGATTACATCTGAAACTTTACACTATGGACTCTGCTTAATAAAGTGTAAATTACCTATCTTTCAAATTCCTTTTAAACATTTTTTCGTCTTTATGTACTTATAAATTATAGTATTACACTCATTTTTAAGCGTAAAAGGTTAAACTTGGCTTCTGCTGGTATATTACTTCCGAGTCTATTAAACACACTGTGTTCACTTTTGGAAAGTGAACATTTATTTACTCTCATTTTATGTTTAGACCTTTCTGAACAAATTTAGTTTCGTGTCTGTCTTTCGATCTGTCGGTCTGTCTGTCCATGAATCCTTGACAGACGAATAACGTCCACAATTTTCATCCAATTTTGATGNAAAAAAAGTTCCAATAAAACTGCGGATTTTCCGAATCCGCATTTGCGGGACTTAAATGTTACTACAGTTTAGAAAATGGCACATGGTTTCCATGTTTTGAAAAGTGTAAAAATTAACAGCTTTTGTTAAGTATATCATACAAGCAGAAAAGTGGTAATGGAGGAGATTGCTTAGCAGTTTTATTTAACATAAAAATAATACTTTATAGTAGAACGTAAAAAACTTCCACGATGTCAGTGAATTCTACTAAGGCCTCTATCGGTGGCAGGTGTGTGGCATTTATATAGTCCTATATAGATGTGGGGAAATTTATGTTCAAACCAATAAATTATATATATATATATATATATTCATTTATATATGTAGACACATACACTTTCTGTTCCTAAATCTTCAGACTTATAATTTATAAAAAAAAAAATGTTAAAAAAGTATTCTTCTTTACCTTTCCTGTTTTTTTATAACTAGTGCGTAAATAATTATTCAGAGGGGAGAAAAATAATGGGATTACACCTTGAGTAAAGACAAGTGAAATAACAAGAAGAGAGATGAGTAAGAAAAAAAAGGCAATGACGTAACTTTTAACAATTTAAAAAAAAATGGGGGAAAAAAAAAAACCAGATTTTTTTTTTTTTTTTTTTTTAAAGTTTAAAATAGAAATTGGAAAGGGGGAAATGTTCATGAAGGAATGAAGTTAGAATATCTCCTGATCTTGAGTGGTCTATTACTCTTAGTCCTTCTTATTTTCTCTTTTTACCATCCTTATTCTTTATTTTAATCTTTTAAAAAATACTTTTTTTCTTCTTTATATTATATTTTTAAACTTGTTTTTATTTTAAAGACGGGTTAAAAGAAACAGAAGTTTCACATCTAATTAAATTTAATTCTTTGAAAACATGAAAATACATAAAGTAAAGAGAAAAAATGAAAGGCTGGAAGTTTTAGGCTGGATTAAATAATATTTTTCAGAACAAACATTTTGTTTTCTTCTTTTATTATCTTTATAGAGCCTATTATTTATTTTGTTTTTTGCATATAATAATAATAATAACC
Source organism: Gerris buenoi (assembly GCA_001010745.2). Taxonomy (NCBI): domain Eukaryota; kingdom Metazoa; phylum Arthropoda; class Insecta; order Hemiptera; family Gerridae; genus Gerris; species Gerris buenoi. Next base: position 422,372 of record KZ651402.1, read on the forward strand.
ATATTTTTAATATTATAAATATTCATTCGATTCTTTTATTTTCCCATAATATGTCATTTAGCTTTCGCTGTGGTTACCTAGTGGCTTTGAGTTAGTGGTTGCCTAAATTGCAGATATTATACATTTTGCTTTGATTAATTGTATAATCATTTACAACTATTAACAACAATTATTACCAAGAAGAATTACTTACAGACAAAAAACAAAAATACGAATTAACACTCTAAACTCTAAAATGGGATTAATATTACATAAACAATCACTGTTAAACGTGTATAATATACTTATATACCTACTCTTCTATCCTTACTATTTATATAATTTTAATTTGATTAAGAAATATCAAACTTATTACAAAACTTATTTCTTATCTGGTGATTCTTCTTCATTCAATTCTATCCTGAGCAACGCGTTGTCATGATGCACCTCCGCAGCATGCCCTCATCTCGTTGTCCAATTTTAATTTTAGCCTTCCACTACCCCTTTCTTTGTACGTCCATAGTCCAAATCCATATTTTAAAACTGGTTTCATAACGCTATTCCAGAGCTTGACTTTAGGTTTGATTTCTACTGTAGAGCTGAATAATATTCGATATTTCCCATATTATGTCCCCCATTCTAATCCAATTCTTCTTTTGATTTATTTTGATTCGCCATCACATCCTACCTTTTTTCCTAATTAGATCAGCTCGTTAACATCTTCTATTAAACCATCTTCCATTACTACCTATACCTATATGTCTGATGTCCTTATTACACCTTATAATAATAACTTTGTTAACCCTAGTTTTTTTAGCTTTATCTGATAATATATTTAGCTTATTGTTGGCTTGTTCTTCAGATTTTCCAATAAGTACAATGTCGTCGACAAATTTACTTTTGTTTTACATTTCTCCGTTTACATTGATACCATACTCTTATTAATTACATTGATAACAATTTAACTTCTTAAAAACCTCCTCTAATACAGCCCCAAAAATTTGGCTAAAGGGATATTTCGTCTTTATTAGTCCAGTCAATGAAGGCGAAAATAAAGTAAAAGCTACCAATTTTTTCGGATTGAATGGATTGGCCTGAAAATTTGTATACAAGCNCTAAATTCCTACTGCTCTTCTCTAACTGCTTCATTGTTCCAACGACTTAATTAGGCGTACAATTTTCTTCCACACTAATTTATCTGCCTTGTCTTCGGAAATTTTACTCTAATCCTAGCTGCAAGGAAGCGTAACGGGCAAATTACAAGAAGGCATTATTCAGTAAATTGCACTTGGCTTCCGACTAGTGCAGCTTAGAAAATGAAAATAATTTTCATACGAACTAAGGAAATTGCTTATAGGGTATGCTTTAGAATGCAGAGTAAATTGAATCTTGTTTTTGAAAGCTATAATGACTAGGAGTTGGGGCACAAACAACTGAAAATTAAACTAAAAATTTCTAAGGATCGAACCCCATTGCGGTAAACCACCATTCAGAGTTAGTCCGCATAAAAAAAGAGATTTATTTGACTCTTTTGAATTTCATAAAAACCTTTTTAGGTAAGTAAAATTTGTAAATTCCAATTGATTGCTATGATTATTATTTTGTTATTTTGTATTGATAAAGTAAAAAAAAATTCTCAAATATAAATAAGAAATCGATTTGGGAAAACAAATTAAAGAAGGTATTATTTAGCAACTAGGAAAACCACCTCGTACAGTGACAGATTCTACAAAATAATATAAGGAAGAATAGTATATTATATTTTCCAACTCGCTGGAATAGTCATGATATACAATAAAGAAATTCTAAAAAAAAAAAATTTCAACATAAATTTCATTGACTTCAGTAAAGAAAACTTCTCAGAAGCAATCATTACAGTTTTCACTAAACGAGATATAAAGTAATATTTTACTTAGAAATGTGTTCATATTTTCTTAAGGTTGAATAAACATTAATTTTTCACTGGGGACAAAAAAATATTTTGTTTAATATTAGTAAAAAATAAAATGTAAAAAAGATAAATAGTTTTCGTCTCTGAAATGCTCCATATTTACTTATTTATTATTTTTACTTAACCCAATTCACGAAAGAGATACTAGCAGCTGTTTCCTTTACCTTGATATAAAAATAAATATCTAAGAGGATAAAAAAAATATAAAAAAGGGAAAAGAATTGAGAGAAAAGAAGTAGGAGGCAAGTTAGGGATTTTTTCATAAGGGAAACGAGTATTTGATGCCGAGGAGCACATGTTATTTTTCTTCATATTTCATACATATAAATCTAAAATTGATTTTTTTCCCCCTCAACTCGGTTAAGATTACATCTGAAACTTTACACTATGGACTCTGCTTAATAAAGTGTATATTACCTATCTTTCAAATTCCTTTTAAACATTTTTTCGTCTTTATGTACTTATAAATTATAGTATTACACTCATTTTTAAGCGTAAAAGGTTAAACTTGGCTTCTGCTGGTATATTACTTCCGAGTCTATTAAACACACTGTGTTCACTTTTGGAAAGTGAACATTTATTTACTCTCATTTTATGTTTAGACCTTTCTGAACAAATTTAGTTTCGTGTCTGTCTTTCGATCTGTCGGTCTGTCTGTCCATGAATCCTTGACAGACGAATAACGTCCACAATTTTCATCCAATTTTGATGACATTTTAAGGGATTACGCGGGTTGGGCCCTATTTAGGACCGTAATAATGTCATATTAATTAGATTTATAGCAGCCGTTGCGTATGCGCAAATGTAAAACGCCTCACACCATCAACTTCTTACGACCGATTTCACTCAAAATAGGTATGTAGTTAGGGATTGACACTCAAATGATCCACTATAAATTGCAACGTGGTCACATCAAGTAGCCACTGCACATGCACAAACATGCCTCAATTATTATTGTGTAATGTGTAATTATTTAGCCAAAAACCCAAGTGAGCGTGGCATAATTAAAAATCGGTATAGAGATTATTCAATAGAGATGGATAAGTTTGAGAGAATTCAAAGGCATAATGAAAATCGATATTTCACCAATTAACGAATAATAAAATTGCTGTGCCACATTTTGGCGCGGATAGTTGGCTTTGCTACTTATTGAATCAAACTTGACAAAATGGTAAATTGTAAATCAAAGAGCACATGCAGAGTGAATGATCTATATACTCTATAAATATGAGGATGCTATGTACCACTACCACATGGCAGACGTTTTTCTGACCAAAAAAAGTGTAATATTAAAGAGGAAAAATGTGTAAAACAAAGTAATTCTGATTCAAATTAATCTGGGATCGATCAGGATCACACTTTTGATTTATTGCTTTACAATAGCTTGTATTAAAGAAAAACTTAAATGGAGGATAGGAGGAAGCAGATTGAAATCAACTTAGGCATAAATCTCAAAATCTTTATGACTTATATGACTTTATATGATGATCAATACATTAAACTACTAGCATTTATTAAATATTTGAGCTTATTTCAAGACTAATTAACCTAATCAAAACCGAAATGGGACGAAACGGAATTAAATCAATTCAGGTAGAAATCTCAGTGCAATTTGAGAAGGTATTAGTGCATAAAATATTATACGCGTACGTTTGGCGCAATTATTTTGCCTCATATTTAAGTTAATTTCCAGACACATTTATTACGTCAAAGGGCGTGAGACAATTCTCTAGCCTAACTTAAAATAGAAGGTTAGAATAGTAAAGTTTAAGGTAAAGTTTAGTTTTTTTTGGTTATAAAATTGAGCCGTCAACACCAAGATCTCAGTCCCATCAAGTCATAGTTCCTTCGAGGTTAGTAAAAAACTAAAGATTCTGGAGCGATTTTTACGAAAATTTTTACTTGTTGACGACAGAGTTTTAATTAATGATTTTAGGTTATATCGTGTAATCTAAAAAATTGTCTCAGTTAGCGATGGCTTAAATATATTAATAGGAGCTCTTAGGCCCGTGGCAACGGGCTTAATTTTATATTTCGAATAAAAATTAAAACTAAGTAAATTAATTTAGATAAATTATTATATCTATATAAAGACAAACAAATGAAAACAATATTTTTTAAGGAATACATGTGGTTACATTATCTGGCAATAACAAATAATTTCAAGGTCAGTCGTGGGGACACTACTCGATTATATAAAGGATAAATAAATGCAATATCTTGTGGAGCTACACTGTTTAAGAAAATGGACTTTTCGCATCTATTTTCTGGATAACTTTGCGCTGTCTCTTGATAAATCTTAGATAGAAGGTTACATATCTATTTAATAGGACAGAGTATCCTGGAGGTTTCCTTGAGGCAAGTTTCTGCCTCATAAATCAGGAGAAGAGGCCACTGGGCAAGCTCAACTTCAAGCTTAGGCTGAAGCCTCTAATAAAATATTTTATACGGTATTCTAACCCTCGAGGGTGAAGCCAAGCAGTGGAAGTACACTGAAGGGAAAATAGGTTACAGGCGAAAAGGGCCCNCTGGACTATATTACCGACCTCGTTTCTTATTGTCGCACCTTCATGCATGTCTTTTATGAGCTCTACATATTCTCCTTGAATTGCATTAGATTGCATTGCAATTTTTATAGCTCCCAGATATACACGTATACTATCAAATGCCTTTTCGAAGTCTATAACTATCATAGCCACAGGAAATGTATACTCTTAAGCCCTCAAAAATACCTGTTGTATGTCAAAGATAGCATCGAATGGGGGGAAGTTTCTTTTAAATCCCACTTGGTTCACTGGGGAGTTAAAGTCTAATTGCTTAACTTAACTGTACGAGATACTACTCAAGAAGGTCTTGTAGAGGAGAGATAGTAAGTTTATTGGACGGCAGTTCCTTTTATCAAGCTTGTGTCCTTTCTTGTAGAGTATAGGATTACTTTTTTTCGTATACATACGAGTATTATTTATTAACAATAAAATTAACATGATTGAAAATGACCTCAAGTCAAAACGTTTCATATTAGAAAAAACATTTCTTTTATCACTACAATACTTTAACCATTAATCAACATCATATAAGTGTATATTAAATTGATGTTATTATAAATGAATTAATATAATATTTTACAATACTATACTTTTTAATTGGGCGAATTCATCAAATTAGAGAAAACTAATATTTGATAAAATTATATAATATGTTCTAATAATTGATCATCATGTTTCGAAGAAAAAGAAGAGAAATAAAGGTAACCTAGGTTTAAAACAAAGTAATCAATTTTGTATATGTAGGAGTGGCAGTTACAGAAGTAATGGTCAGAGATTTATTAGGCTGTCCGTCAGGTGGCTTGTTCTAGGGCGTAAGTAAACCAAGTATCTCATTCCTTTCCCTTAGCCCTACTAACCTACCTATTAACCTCTCTTACCTAATGCCTCTTTATCCCTTTTCAGTGTGTGCTTGTATATACACCCGAAACCTTTAGATGTGATCAATTCCTCAAAGTCAATTGGTTTGTATTGTATTTTAATTAGATAGAGAACTTAAATTGAGAGTCACTCTACACATTCAGACCGCATTAAGCAATTTAACTTAGGGACATGGAGTGTTCATTCACTCCATTTAAGTTACAAATGATGAAGAGCAGTTTCCAAACATATTCACTTGAAAGTACGCTTTGAGTATCATAATTTTACACAGCAACATGATCGTATCCAAAAATACCTTTTGATTTTTGCTTCCGTCGTTACCAAAGGTACAGTAAGATTTACTAAAGTCTTAACTTTTGACACTCAGATTGGCCAACCTAAATGATGAAAAAAATAAAGGCACTAGGCCTGAGAGGGGGGGGCGGTGACATTTTTGTTTGCCTAGTTGGTCCGACATTCTAACATTCCAAATCCTGACTTCTAATTGGCTCCCGACGGATTTTCCCGCGCTGTCAAAAGTCAAAACTTTAGTAAATCTTACTGTAGTGAAAAGTTAGTAATTAAGAGATACAGGAGATGCTTTAAACGACAGACAGACAAACGCAAGAAATTGTACGAGTCCTGGGTATTTGCCTACGGAACATGATAACCACAAGATTTAATCTTATATTTCTAATTTCCTAAACAGCTTATTGAAGGGTAACGGAAGTATTGTGACCATTCTTAGGAACGTAATGTGTTTGTCTTAAAGTTAAGAAACTTGTAGAGAGACATTTGTTTCTTAATATTTTTGGACTCGTGTCTGTCTGTCGGTTATTATTTTTGCTAACCATCAAATCTTAAAAACTACTGGTCCAATTTTAATGAAACATGAATAAATAAGTCATAATTACCCAACTATTAGACCCGTGTTAATTTCACCTTTTGAGCCTATTTCTTTTAAACTCATCCCATTTTAGTCTTTTAACCTAGTGCGGACATTTTTTTTTTTTTTAATTTTATTTGAGTACTGCAACTACAATACATACAAATTGTTTTAAGCAGTAATGATGATAGAATATGTGGCTTGAATTACATGATGTAAGAAACTATCCAGTGATAGCACTCACTGAATTGTACAGCTTTTATTATATAAAGAAAAACTATTAATAGTAAAGAGAATAAATTCGATTAAATGTACATGTACATATATATCAGTTATCTAGCAGATCGCGCGTCCACTGCCTCTTCAGACGTCTAGTAGGATTGACAGGAATGGATCGGGAGGACAAACGGTGGACTAGTGGATTAGAATGGTCGGAAAGGGAATCGTGGAAGGATTTGTATCTGGAAATGGCTAAATCTCTGACAAAGGGTACTTTGAGGTCGTTGTGAAGGATAAAATTGTATACAAAGAAGGGAGCGTCAGCTATTTTTCTTAGGATCNAGTCAGTTGTCTACTTAGTCTGTTAAAAGTCTGTTTGTCAGTTCGGGTCCTGGTCCGTTGCCATCGTGCTCTAGCTCGTCGTTTGTCGCCTATTAATATCCGTATAGTAAGTGGTAGTTGTACGTCAGTAGAAGTCCGTTGTTGCTTAAAAGGTCTTGTAGAGTCCCAAATGCTTGTCTGTATTGTCTCTGTCAATTTTTGTACAGCTGTATCTATCTCGTCAGAGGTTTTCAGTGACACTCGTAAGTCAAGTCTGTCTTCTGTGAGTTGTCGAAATAAGTCCCAGTCAACAAGTCCGAAGGTATAGGGGAAGGATTAAGTTCAAGGAGTAGTAGGACAGCGCTGTGGTCTGAGGAAAGGTCGTGAAGGTTCATAATAGTAGGGTTTAGATGGGTTATTGGAGAGGTAAAATCCAGGAGGTCAGGAAGTTTTTGAGGATCAGACGGCCAGTAGGTGTAATCAGGAGGTGTTTGGACTTGGTAGTTAGAGGATAGAAGGGTGGGAAGAAGAGCAGTAGAGCCTCGGGGATTTCTAGTTCTGCAGCCCCACTGGGGATGTTTAGCGTTGTAATCCCCACCTGCTATAAACCTGGGACCGAAGGAGCGGAAAAGGGAGGAAAAATCTTGGTGGGAAACGTGTTTGCTTGGAGGGCAGTAGATGGATGAGATAGTGAAATCAAGGGGAGCAGTGTTTAAAGTTATGGATGCGGACTGAATTGATTCTGTGGAATTGGAAGGGAGGAGGAAGTGGGAGAGAGTATTTTTAACTAATATTGCACTACCCCCCTTTGCAGTGTTATTTAGATGGTCTGTTCTGTACGTAATGTAGTCTCGTATGTGAAAGTGTGATCGTGTTGTGAAGTGTGTTTCTGTTATTAGTGCAATATCTATTCTTTTATCATGAAGCAGGGTATCTAGTTCCTGTTTATGTTGGGTTGCAGCGTTAGCGTTCCAAAGAAGGATGGCTAAGGAATTATGGTTCGAGGAATTCATTTCTGGGTAAAGGCAGGAATTATAGAGGCAAGGGAGGAAAATGTTTGAAGGATGGTTAGAAGAGGTTGAAGGATGGCTTTTAGGTCAGTAAGGAAGACTTGAAGTGTAGCGGTTATGTCTACACTATTGGTTGCAGGTGGAATATAGGTTGAAAGGTGCCTTTGAGGAGGTGGATTTACAGTACCTGAAGATGCAGCAGCCGCGTAACTAAGGTTTAGTGGAGTTGTAGATGTAGTAGGTTGCTGAGTTTGGATTGGCGTGGCTGGAGGTAATGAAGGGAATTGTGAACTGGTTGAGTTGGCGAGTCTCTGAGGTCCCATCGTCGGTTGTCGAGAAGTGTTAAGTGGTGTGGTTTTAGCAGATTGAGTCCCTTAGTTACGCTGTAGAGTTTTGTGGACTTCACAGCCTTTATACATTTAATACTTTATACATTTAATATTGAATAAAAGTATATTTGATCTCACTGGAATTCGCAATAAGTCCCAACAACAATAGTTTAAATTCCTAGTGCAATATTAATTTAGTATCTCATGCTCATGATACATGATCATCCTTTTTTTTTATTTCAAGACAATTTGTTTGCCAACATAGTTTAGTTATCGTTAGCAATAATTTTCTCTTTTCAATTTGAAAAAAGATTTATTTCAATTAAAAAAGAAAGAAGAGTGCTATAATGGCAAAAATTTACACTTGAATATGGCACAAGATCTATAATTCTTTATTCGATTCTGCACTCTGTTAATTCCCAATATCGGAAAAGGGAGGGACTTTTTTCCAAATTGATTGAATGAGAACACTGTAATAGAGATTGCATTGAGTGCAAGGCTACTTCATAAGGGTATTATCGGTCTGGGTAAAGAGCTTGGCTGCTTCTAAAGCTATTGTATCGGTTCTGGAGCTGCTTGCCCTTACTATATACTTTTCCCTCCCCCTCATATTGTGTTCCACGGCTAGGTTTACTTAGCCCGGGTTATTTCACTGGTTATTTTGCTGAGAGGCCAATTTCACGGATTCCCTACAGCACAATGGTTCTGATCCCCCTTCACTATATATATCGTAAAACCTCTCCCCCCTTCTCTATACGTAAAAGGACCACACTAGCTAACAAGTATCCCACTTTATCCCTAATAATTCCCAAGTAATAACTTTTACCTTTTACCCTTCCCTTGGTCTTAAATTCGAGGATTATAAAAGAAAAGAAAAAACAATAAAATAATTTTTCTCCCTTCCTTTGCTAAAGTGAAAAGTGAAGTTTATTGGATTCTTGCAACCTCATCTTACTTTCATTATTTATTTTCAACAATAACATTTGGTAAATAAATTAATAACGTTTACTTTAATACACAATAGTACATTACGCGTCTAGTGCGGAAAATAGAATTTCGCATGCGAGTGTGGAGTTTGCACCCGAGCGACAGCGAGGGTAGTAAAATCACTCGAGCGAAGCAAAGTGCAGTTTTCGCACGAATAGCGTACTGCACATTATCGACGGTTGTTGGATTATAATAATAAATTACAAAAAAAAAAAAGTTAATAAACTTCCTGTATGTAAGCTCGTATTTCTCTTTTGGTAAATATGAAATTAATTTATTAGTTTTATTTTGTGCCGAATTAATTATTTCGGGAGGAGTATTATTCTCCTCATTTTCGTCATAATCACTTAAATCACTCATTTATTTTAACTTAAAACACGAAATAAACAGTTACTTTAATTAAATTAACAGCAAATTAGTTTTGTTAAATGTAAAAAAATACGCTAATCCTGCGTTAAAGTGAAGAATTTTTTTTCCGCACTAGGACGGAAAAAAATAAGAATTATGAACGCGCATATGCAATGAATACAACTGCGAAAAGAATCACTTTCTACGCATCTAAACAGAGATAAAATGTTTATATTTCGTATCCATTCGTAGATAAAATATTATTCATTATTGTATTTATTTATTTGTTTTGCTAGGTGTTAGACAGCTTAGGTCATACAACCTTTATTACTGCGTTAAAGCTTTATTTCGTTCACAATAATAATAAGTAAAAAATTCCTCACACATACAGCGATAGCAAGGGGGGGAGTAAAACCACACGAGCAATGCAAAATGCAGTTTTCGCACGAGTAAATGTTATATGTAAACTATAAATATGTCTATATGTGTGCATGTATAACAATTATTATTTAGTCTTTAGAAAGAAAAATACTGAATAGTTAGGGAAGTACCTATATAAAACCAAAAGAAAGAATTAAAAAAAATACCTTTTAATGAAACCATTTTATGTTTAATATGATATATAATCTTATACGTAAACTGAACAAAATTGTAACATTCATTTGACGATGCGTATAATCGTTAAAAGAATGATCTTATTTTCTCGTCTAAAAACTTTATAGGCTTCCCACACATTTCGAGTGGATTCGTTGAATATAATGTTAAAACGAAATATTAAACGAGATTTTTTTTTCGTATAAAGAATACTTTTTAACGCTCTCATTCGTTTGATAGAAAAGAGAAACCTTTCAAAAAGGGCGTCCTTCATTAAAAATATCTTCAAAAATATATAAGGGAAAAGCATGTTTCTATCATTTACATTTGATAAAGTTTATTTTTATATCTTCTTTTTTTTCTCACTGACGTGAAATTCTATACATTTTAACTTTTAAATGTAAGCTTCGTCGAGCAGAAGGAAAAATAATTTGAGCGAGTCGAAAAGTTTTTTCTTCTGATTCTTAAAACATTAAAGAGTTTAGGTGCGACAACATTTTTTTTCTTCTTTTTAATTCATAGGGAGGTAATAAAACGCTTACACCTTCTTTTTGCCTAATCCCTATAACACAAAAGAAATTAATACAGATAAAGGTCGAAATATTTCCTGAAACCAAGATCATTACTGATATACCTCGTCAGGTTTTGTTATCATGATTAACATCGTCGTGTTTGAATCACTGAATCTAGTGAAAATAGCCGACCAAACCTCCTCCCCATCCACCTGGGTTTGCTCAATGAACCTGTTTGTTGAATGAAAATGTTGTGTGACTTTGGCTTAACAAGATAAGTCTTTTTGGGCTCAATTGGTATAAACTCCCCGGTTAAGAAAAAAACAATAGATAAAACTACAAATTTAATTTTTATTTTAATGGATTTATAACCAGTTCTAATTACGATTTATAAATGTACTGCTCAGGAAATAAGTTTATGAGATGCACGTTGCCCCTTTTTGATAGGAAAATAATTTAAACGCTGTTTATCCGAAAGAATTAAAAAAGTTTGAGTTTATGGTAACATTAGACGAAAGTTTTTATTTTATTTTTCAACTAAAAGTGTTGCTAAAAAACTATACTTTTAACATTATAACTACTTTGCATAGCGATGAATTTTTACATAATTGATTATTTTTTATAATTCTTTATAATTCAAGAAATAAGCTAATTCAATAGAAACTGATTAACGCATTTAATAAAAAATATTCGAAATTGGTTTTTGATGAATCCTTTTCTGATTGCAGCATCAATTTTAAACATTTCCTTGATTTAATTTTTGATAAAAAGTAGAACTAATTCTATACAAGAAGGAAGAAGTTTGCCGCTTTACTCGTCTATCGATAAGATCATTAGCGTCAAACGTGTCTCGCTTTTTTGAGAGTCAAACCCAGATTATTAATAGTTTTTAGACATCGCTGCATTATTTAACACCGTAAAAAAAACTTAAAGCCGTGTCTAGACTGCCGAACCGAACAGGGAAAACGAGCCGAGCATTGGTCTCAGCGCATGCCCTGAATGATAGACGCAGGCGCACTTTAGACTAAGCATGCGCAGAAACCTGTGCTCGTTTTCTCTGTTCGGTTCAGCAGTATGGACACGGCTTAAACGAGTAATTTAGCTGATGCAAAATAACTTCTTACAACTCCATTGCTAAAAGTCATGGGTATTTGGATCAATCTCTTAGAGTGTTACTACAATAGTGTTAACTACTGTTAACATTGAGTGCAAAATGTTAAGTAGATTTCTTATTACGGATTGTAATATCTCATTCACAATCAAAGTTAATCAACTCTTTATTTAATAGTTATATTCGAGTGCAAAACGTTGATCGGCTCTATTTTCTGAATTTTTTCTTTGAAGTTCGAATCATCGAAGTTTTCACTCATACCAGCACAATTCACTACCTAATAGTTATCAGGTGCAAAATGTTGAGCACCTCTCTAATTAGGGATTATATACTAATGAACTCTTAAAACATCGAAATTTTTACTCATATCTATGCAATCGACTAAATACGTCACCGCTAATATTGATTACAAAAGGTTCTGCGTCTTTCTAATTTTTTGGATTAAATTTTTAAGTAAGTTGAGTAAACCAAGTTTTTATTTAAATATTTGCATAATCTCTAAACTTTTAAAAGAATCCACCAGCTCTTTAACATCTAGAATATTAAGTTCAGGGTTACACCTATAAAAGATTTAATAGTGTATTTATAATTTCAAGAATAATATCTGAATGCAATGTCGAGAAATTTTATCTTTTCACAATAATTACGGTGTGAGCAAAAGTCAGGGTGCACTGTCTGAAAATATTGTTAACAATAAAAACTTGCATTTTACTTGCAATTTTGCATCCTGTGTTTTGCTCACCTCTGAATTTCAAATCTTTTACCCATTTTCACAAGAAACTAGATGTTATGTCTATACTTTAAACTCAGCAAGAAACAACATTTTCTTGATATTTAAGTGTAAATATAGGCAGGCGTTCTCATTATGCATAATATATTAATAAAAACATAAAACGCTATCTTGATATTTAACCCTTTAGAATTTTCACAAGAAACTAGTTGTTTGAGTTTACTTTATATACTCAACAAGATAGCAAGTGTTATAAAAAGTTCTTATTTCTTAACTGTGAATATTGACGGGCTTCCTAATTTCGAATAGTGATGCGAACATAAACGTCTCTACTTTGATATTTAACTCTTTGCGCTCTCTTGATAATCCAAAATTCACTATTTAATTCCAATAAATAAACCAACCCGTTTAATAGGATCCACTATCACTGAACTAAATATTTTCCTAAATAAAAGTTCCACTTTGTTTCCACTCCAAAAAATTGAAAAATTCTCTTATTAAAGAGAACAAGGAGAAAGCAATTGTTTTTGACTACTAAAGAGGAAAAAAAAAAATACTGATTACCAAGAATTATTCGTCTCGAACTTCTGTTTCGTGAATAAATGATATTCAAGCAAATACACAAAAGCTTTCCAAAAATGAAAAAGAAAACTTATTTATCTGGAAGTGAATCTATTTTGAATAATATATTCCATTGCTAGGTTTTCCTGTCTGCCTTTAGCTCCCTACCCCAGACCATTCCACTTTGAATTATAGAAGTAGCGGCCCAAATAAATCTACCATTAGCGTGATTACAAGATATACATATCGCGATTTACGTATAAGGCTTCTTTTCCAGGCTCTTTTTCCTCTCGCTATTTTAAAAGTAAAAAAAAAAAGTCGTCAGTATATTATAATACGTATTGATTATAAACACGACAAGAGATAAAATTTAATAAATGTTAAGTTAAAACAAACAAAATCTACACACCATATAATAACTAAGAGGAAATATAAATATACAAAAACACTACTCAACTTTTGAAGTTGCTCACATTGAAAAAAAAAAAAACGTTATGGATTCTGTATAAAATATTTAACTTACCTTATACAAAATAAAATAAAGATATCAACCAATCACCTAATGCTTCACTGTCTAAAGACAGGGTAGTTTTATGGTTTCTTTTTGTTTTCAATTATTGAATGAACTCTAGAAATCAATAGTCAAATAATATTAACACATAAATACACCCCTCTTTTTCGTTATATATTTTTTATTCAGGTTCATCATGCCCAGATAAGCACCTTCCGTAATAGAAATTTTACAAGGTCCAAACCGATATTGAAATGTATTAAAAATTCAATAAAGATTAACTGCATTTTAGTATATTTCTTCAATAAACATGTTATTTTACAAATAAATCTTTATGTTGTCATTTAATTACTTCATTTATTGTCTTAACTCAAAACTTAAGTGTTGGCGCAACTAGCCCATATTAATTACCCCATGATAATGGCCCATATGATGGATCTGGCTTCTTGGCGAGAATCCCGCAGCACAAATTGATCATCGATATCTGCCGTTTATATTAAAAAGAAAAATGGAACGCCACGAGTCCACTCGTTCAAATAACTTCAGATATTTTGAGATATTTTGAGAGATCGCGACAGTTGCAAATATGATTTTGTGAATTCCACGATGAATCCTATCACAAAGATAATTTTAAAGGGAATTGATCATGATTAAAGTCATTTGAAACTATTAATTTAATTTATTACTATTATTATTATTATTATTATTATTATACTTGATAAGAATGACTCTTATCATGAGCAAACTTCCTTGATAATGATCCATGTAAGGAACTAGAGAGTAATGCATCATTTCAAGATATTGTATTGTAATAGTAAATTAGTTTAATATCAAGACCACTTATTAATACTTTCAGGAAGAACCCTGCATATTTTAAAATGATTTCAACTGAAAACTCCACTAATTTTGATACTCTAAACCCTAGGCTATAGTCTTCTTGTCCTTTATGGAAATCCTTATCTGTATTAATTAAAAGAAAACATGCACTGAAAACCCTTTTGCTATGCGATTATTTTAATAAAAAATATTAGAAAATGGTATGGTAAAATTAAAAAAAAAAATAATAAAATGGTATGATTATATAAAGTAATTTAGGAGTAAGATAGAAGAGGACATAGATGTAATCAGGCAGTATAAAAGAGACATGGGTAAAGATAAGTATAAAAATAAAGATATTCGGCGGTTAATGATACCTAGGAGAATTGAGTAAAGAACAAATATAATAATTAAAATTCAAATTACCTAAAATTAAAACAAAATCTAAGCGAGAATAATAACAAAAGCAAAAAACAATGCGGTTTTGTTTTATAATTTTGAAATTACATACCTTAAAAACCACTTCTACTATATATTTATTTTTTTGAAAGCAGAGGAGGTAATTATAAAACAAATATACATTTTTAATCTACTGTAATTAGATAATAAAATATGCATACCAATATTACACATAAACTTTAAAAGAAAACCAAAATATGTTACATCTTTTAAAAAAATTTGTAGAATGCACTGCATTGCTCTGGCTGATTACTGAGGTAAAATAAACTCATCACTAGTGGTCATATAAACTCATATTACACTATATTGGTCAGTAGATGATATTTCATGTTTTGTTGTAAGAGATAATTAATGTAAAAAAATTGTACATTTGTTTAATACCTAAAACATGCCTTACAATAATATTTATATCTGAGGTAGAATTGAGAAAAAGATTGTGTTATATTTCAGATATAGCACAAATTATAAAATATGATCTAGGCTCCTGTTGAAATTTAGGTTTTATCTACACTGTTCACATAAAAATTGTTACAAGTTTTTAGTAGTAATCATACTACGGAACGTTTAAATTTTAATTTAAATCAAATTATAAGTACTATTATAATAATGAGGGGGACGTCCGTGGTTCGAGTCCCGGCGCTGAAGTCTATTTTTACCTGTCTGTCTCCCTTTGTAAATAGTAATTATAATTTGATTTAAAATAAAAATTGTTTTGATTGTTTGAGAGATATAATAAATAGACATAAGCTGAATGCTGAATACGAACTCCATAGGAATCGTTTGATTAATAAAATAAATACACAACCAAATTTCAGTCAAACCTATTTTCGTAATTCCTTCAGCCTTCTTATCTCCTAAAGGCTGTTTGAGACCTGTCGAAACCGGTCAATTTATTAAATACGATCATTCTGTGTGAAGACGAAGTTTGTTTATTGAACTCAGCTGTTTTAATACAGCTTTTTTGAGATTATCAGCCAAAACCGGTAATTTTTTTTAAATACGACCATTCTGTGTAAAGACAAAGTTTGTTTATTGAACTCAGCTGTTTTAATATAGTTTCTAATGATTGTCAGCCAAAACCGGTCAATTGTTTAAATACGATCATTCTGTGTGAAGACATTGAACTACACCTCTATTATGATGAGTACGCTATTACACATTGGAGAAAAATACTGTCGAAGATCTTAAGAAAAATTATCTTTATGGCGTGATTGCAGAATTATATTTTTAATAATTCAATAGATAAAAACAGGGGGGGGGGGTACTTAAGGAGTTCCCTTTATCAAGTGAACGCTAACTAATGCATTTGTATTTAGGTAATTAAATTAAAATAAAGCATAGGAAGTATATTTGTTTGTTTATTATTTGTCTACCTAAAATTTTACCGCTATGAAATAAAAGTTTAAAAAAAGTCTTCTTTTAAACATTTTATATTAGTACAAGGAACAACATAAACATATATTTAAGTTAAAGAATATATAATTTAATAATGTCTTCTACGATTGTTTAGGATTTCTATGTGCAAGATTTTACGTTTATGCCTCTTACAACTGTTCTGTACTACTTTTATGGCTGAACATTTTCAGATTTACAGAGAATTTGCATAAAGATAGTTGTATGTATAGACATAAAAGAAATTATCCAGGCTTAAACAATCAAATCTTACCCTCTCTTTCTTTGAACGGAAGTCACCAACACTTGGGTAGATATAAATACTGAACTCTCATCCAGACACGAACACTAACAAAGATTAACACTAAAACTAAGACAATCCAGTTGGGGGAAATTACATTTCAGCGAATAACATTCCTTCTTCCCTAAAACATTCTAACACACACGCGTTAACAAACAAACACTAATACTAAACGAACTCACACTAGGAAAATACGTAAGTTAAATTTTCAGGTAACACATCTACATACAAGCTTTAAGGACACATGCTGTTATAAACCTTACGACGAAAACTCCGTGAACAGTGAACTTTAAAACACATACAAAGACGATTTCTAGAACTTTAACAAACACTCACTTCTCTACAAGTTTTAATTAAACCAAACGTCATTTCCCTCCGGAGAACCTTCCACCTTTACCAGGATAGCTCGAAAGGTACAAATCGCACCAGAAATTCTAAAACTAACTATCTCCACCGAGGTTTTTCTAAGCCATGAAAATCCATTATGGTTCTCTCACTAAGAATTTATATTTTATTTACAAAAAAGAAAAAAAAACTCATTTAACTTTCCATTCCAATTTTTTATGTTAAAATGAATTTCGTGTTAAATTCCGTAACTAAAATTAATTAAAAAATAATAATCTAGATTTTTTTCTTCCTTTTATCGAAAAACAAAAAAGTCATATTAAAAAAAATCATAGTAAAATAATTGAATAGTTGTCTAGAAGGGCATTTTACAGAGATACATTAATTAAATTTTAGAGAAATTTGACAGATTATTATTAATCAGGGGTATCCAACTCCAGTCTTCTAGAGGTGTAAGAGCACTAGCGCTCCACGGGAAGATGGTGGTTAAAATTGTAAACTACTTATGATCTTTTGACATTTATACTATATTGTAAATATACAATCAAAATAAATAACAGCCTCGGTGGCCGAATGAGATGCGCGATCGCCTAAAATGCGAAAGTTCCCGGGTTCGATTCCAGGAAAATGACCAAATAATTTAATAATTTATTTCTTTGAATTTAAAAGCTCGAAATCTTTTGAATGGAGTAAAAGATTTAGTTACAATATTAACCGCACCTTCCCGTGGAGCGCTAGTAGTCTAACACAGGTAGATAAAGAAGGAAGTTGGAAATCTTTCCTTTTAATGAAGCTATGATCGCTGATTATTAACAAACTAACGCGCATTTTAGTATCTTTAAATTTGTAATTTGACTTTGATAAACTTCAATGGATATGAAAATGTCAATAGCTTTTTTTTTATCTATTTTTCTTCTAATTGTACATATTTTGAATTACTTTATTCCAGCAATTCCTATCCTGTGATATTCTCTGCCACAAAATTCCATGTTTCACCACTATTTCATCCGTCAGGTCAGTTTTGCCAGATGTCTTTCTGAGAATCCTATCATTTTCTATTTTAAAAAGCACCAATATTGTAACGGGGATTTGGGGAGTGAAATAATAAAACAGTTATGTTGAATATATGTATATTATTATATGATTGGTTATGTGTGTGTAGTAGTTGTATGATGTGTACACCTCCAGAGCTAAGATCGGACTCCCCGTGTGACTCTATGCTAGGGCTTAGTCTGATAGATTCCTGGTGGGGGAAAGCACCACTAGACAGAAATTCGAGCCTTTGCTAGCCTAAGGTCTACACTGCTTTCCTAGAATATTCTTGACTTGGCTTCCCCGTTACAATATTACAAAAAATAAAAAAAAAAAAAATAAAATAAAATCCATTTTCTAGAAAATACACAATGTTTTTCTAATTTCATTTAGGAACACTTAGGAGGAGAGATAGAGGGATTATCCCCTCCTTAAGCAGTTCATAGCAAACTATAGAACATATAGTTTATAGGTATATTGTATTCTTGATTTTTCTCTATAAACCCTCCCAATGTTTTAAAAGGTGGTTAAAGTTTTAATATCTGCAGTTTGTTTTGTTCCAAGGAATTTCTTTCATTACTTTTTTGTGGAACAATTTTTCTCGATATAGCGATATTTTCACATTGTTTTGTCCTGATTGATTTTAGTTCTTACCAGTTATTATTTCATATTTTAGTTACTTATTTCTGCATACTCTATATTTTCTTGTGTGGTTTCGCTAACTATTCTATTCTACTCTTCTCACATTCCTTAGGTGTTCCACTACTATCGCCGATATTATTAGTTGTTTTATTATACCATTCTATGTTTTGAATCAATGTTTGGCTTTTATTTTATAAGTATTTGCTTTAGAGATTTAAGTCTTTTGGTAAAAGGTTTTTGGTACATAATCTATTTAATTTTTGAAATTCTTCAGTGATTTCCAATTCCATTGATCTAAAATCTAAACCCTCCAGTTGCATAGGAATTAATTATTTTCACTTCCTTAGAACAAGCAAATAGTATATCGATTTCACCTCTTTCATTCCTCACTCCTACTCCATAAGGACCAATGACATTTTCTTTTTTCGGCTTTCTTTGACCATTCGCACCATTGAAGACCCACACTATAAATATAGTGGCCACATATTTATATAATAATTCATATTCCTGTTTAATCTGAATACAATTTGTCTAAATCTTCATTTGAGATTTCGGCTGTTTAAGCGAGGACTTTTTAACATGCTATTTTAATATTTCCATCTACGATAATTGCAGCTATTCTTTCGTTAATAGGTTTAAATTCATATATTTTCTTTTTTAAACAACTTTTTATAATGAATCTTACTTCTAGATTTCTTGTCGTTTTTTTTTTTAAATTACTCTATGTTAGGTAACTACTACTACTATATTACGTTAACTACTAATATGTTTTATTTGTTAAATACGTGTTGTTATTTATTTGTTACATTTGTATTTTTCCCTTTGTCAATGGAAAGTTAGACCAAGGACATTTGAATACATTTTAGAATACAAGATTGTAATAAATTTGAGACAAATTTAAGCGTCTGCGGCCACAAAACGAGTTAGTCCAAATTATTCATCAAAATTTGGAATCAGAATACAAATAATTAATATCATTAGGTTTTTTTTCTTTCTAAAAATTAATAAATAGCGTAGTACAAGGTTAAAAAGGAAAAACTTTATGAGGATGAATATTAAAGTTAATTTAAAATATTGACTTAAATTATTGATAATCGATGTAATCGATTTCACGTTACTGACAAATAAAGAAATTAATGTTTCGATGTTTAAATAATTTCAAAGTTAGTCCTTTACAAAACTAATAAAAACAAGTGGTATAATAAATCCTTCACAAATGTAACTCCTCGGTAAAGATATACAGCTCGGAAAGTTTCCGGGGGCCGAATTTGTTTAAGGCTAAAAGTTAGGAAATTGAATACTATTATAATTCATCGTTAGCCTCTCCCAGTTAACTTTAAGATCGCTTTGGACTCACCCTCCTCCAAAACGTATCAATGATATTAACATACAACGTGATATATCGTTCACTTTTATTAATTTCCAGTAGATATTCCTCATTTCCATAATATTAAATACATATTTTAGAATAATATATATATATATGTG
>KZ651402.1:448906-468813 GCA_001010745.2 Gerris buenoi
AGAAACTGTAGCAGAAGCTTCAGGAGAAGCTACAAGAGAAGCTACAGGAGGAGCGACAAGAGAAAGCTACAGGAGGAGGGACAGGAGAATAAACAGGAGAAGATAAAGCAGAAGATACAGGAGAAGCTGAACAAGAGAAGATCCAGCAGAAGAAGCTACAAGAGAAAGCTACTGGAGAAGCTTTAGATGAAGCTACAGGAAGAGCGACAGGAGAAGATACAACAGAAGATACAGGAGAAGCTAAAAAGGAGATGATACAGGAGAAGCTGCAAACCTGTCATTAAAGCTTTGTAAATATACCGACATTTACCAAAAAGAAAAAAATAAAGATGTGAAATAATAAAAGGAAAGAAATAAAGAAACGCCCAGTAATAAAAAAGTATTAATTTTGTATCATTATCCGTCCAACATACTTAAACTACTTAATTTGAGAGGACTTCTATTAGATGTTATCTTGTAATAAAGCCTTATATCCTTCACCTTTCTTCTTTTATATTTCAGCTTGTTTTTTCGTGTGTTTCATGACGTTTCTTCACTAATGTCTTAATTAATAATATCTTTTAAGTATATTATTATGTGTGTTTTTAAATAATTCCCTCTTAGCCTATAATGGTCATGGTGACTTAGGCCTGATGATTTTTTTTAGGGGTTTTAGTTATTTTTATAGCATTTTTTTTTCTTTCTAAATATATTCAAAATTCTCTTTAATTTTCCTTCCATCATCGTTGCAACATTTATTAATGTGACACGATAGAAACACGCGATTTTTCGGTGTTTAATCGCTTAGGCTTTATTTTGCTCACCCGGCCGTATTTCCTTTTTCAATTCTGATGTGTTATAAAAGTGTTTTTTTTTCAGAACTAATATTCTTTAATTAAATTAGAATATTCAAATAAGTCTGATTACTATTTTTAACTTTCATTTGAACGGTGCGAAATATTTGCATGTTACTTAAATGTATTATAGCCTTTAGCTTACTAACTTAAATGAAGTCCGACGAGTTGAGGATTATGAAGCATTTAAGCATCTTAGCTAAATATAGCTCCCAAGAGAACAGGTGTAAATAACTGCCGACCCCATATTAAATGTATACATATTATTATTTTAATTTATTTAAAATGTTCATTTTTATATCCTACAATTTCTATTACAAAGTTGTACTTCGTTTGTCTTTTTACTTTTTCATATAAAGAGAAAGTATTGCGTTAGCGCGAAAATTCGATTTCGAAAGTTTACAATCGAACATATACAATACTCCTTTTGAAGTCCCTTAAGTCCATAAAAGTTGTTTTATAAAAAATGTGTATCTGTCGTTTGAGTAGATGTTTGGAGCCTAAATTACTGGGTATATTTCGTTGACGTTTGGCATGCATGTTCAGAAAAAGCATACCCCGAGGTGAAATCGTGAAATGAATTTTAGTTCCAAATTTAGGTTCGGTAACCCTCAAAAACTCTGATAAAATGTGAAAAAAAAAAAAAAATTAAGCCTAGATTTAAAAAATAAAATAATAACAAAATGCACGTAAAACTTCAGCGGGGAAATTAGTTTTTTATGAGTAAAATCATAAATATACATAATCAATATGAAGGCCATTTAAACGTTGTTATTTCCGATATAATTTTAACTGTTTATTATTACGTGAAAAATAAACGCCATTTTAGTACTATGAACATCATAAACATGTATTTAAGATCAATAATATATTTAAGGATATCTACTGCGATTGTTTAGAAGTTCAATGGGTAAGAGTTTACCTTTAATACCTGTTACAACTATTCTGTAATAGGTACTTTTAAAAAGCTAAACATGGATTTGGCTAAAAAAAAAGCATCTGACGCATGAAAAATTCCTTAATTAAAGTTTTTAGTTTATTGATAAAGAATTACGGGAATTTTTTTGGTTTATTTGTCAAAATATTTTTTGAAGGATACATAGAACTAAAGTCTGTGCCAAACGAGAGTGGGTTGACGGCGCGGGAAAAACTAGAAAATGGGGTAGAGAGTCTATGAGAGCTCAAGATTTGCCCTCTGGATAACCATATAAGAAAGTGAATGTAGTGACTTCATTTTTTCTCTCAGAGGTTGGCCAATCTGTGTGTCACTCGATTTCCCGCGTTGTCAACACACTAACTCTCGTTTGGCACAGACTGAAAATTTATTTGTACTATTTTTTGTTCTTTTCCTCCTCTTTAATTTGACAATCCGCAATTGAAAGTATTATAGATTATTTTTTAAAAAAAATAATTATTTCATTCAT
The DNA here is from genome assembly GCA_001010745.2 of Gerris buenoi. NCBI lineage: Eukaryota > Metazoa > Arthropoda > Insecta > Hemiptera > Gerridae > Gerris > Gerris buenoi. The sequence continues at coordinate 451,164 of KZ651402.1, forward strand.
TACTGGTATATAATAATTATTGGGATTTTTTACCCACATTGTAACATTGTGGCTAATCTACGATATAAAAGGTAAGCTTTATTCACCTGATTAGATAGAAGTAAAGCCAATATTATCAGGACAGGATACAAGCATTAAGGTAAAGGTTTTCTTGAAGGAAATCAGGTAATGGCTTAGCTCTCTCATTCTTTCCACTGTTACAGGGATTTATCGGGAGCATCCAATACTGCCTTTACTTTATTACTTCTTCTATTATAACATAATATAAAAGCAAATAAAAAAAGGTCTTCTTTACTCAAAAAAAAAGGAAAAAGTAATAGAATCTAATCAATCATAAGGTTTAACAATGGAGAACATCTTTCACTGCCTACAAAATTTTAAAAAAAAATAAAAAAAAAAAAAAAATATATATATATAATGTAAGTATTAAAAATGGAAATATTAACTGGAATTGAAGAAAGGATCGAGCAGAAAGAACTAATTTTATATTCCTACTGAATCCTCAATAATGATATGCGTTTATATTTAAATAGAATCTCTAAAATAGGAGTTTAGTTCTTTAGATAGTTACTCCCCTAATTATAAAATATAAATGACTAACTAAATAGCTATTAAGACAAAAGGATGTGTAGTCCAATGTATATTGGGACAAAGGAATATCGCACTTCTGTTTTTTTAAGGGGAGTAACAGTCTATAGAAGAAAATTAGATGGCTACTCCCAGGAGGGAGCCGGCGTGACCGAGGTGCTCTAGGCACTCGCCAAGCTATCAATGAATCGAGGTGAATCAAGGTCGTGGGTTCGATCCCTCGCAGTGATACTCTGATTTAAATAATTCACTAATAACCCCACCATACCTGTTTCAGCGGTACAATGTACAGGTATGATGTGGGAAGTGGCTGGAACTCTCCACCACGGGGTTAGTAAAATGGGTCCAATGTGGCCTGATTGCTAGGTTCGAACAAGTTGTTCGTCCTGCCCGTCTACTAATACTACTAGATTGCTACTCCCCTCAGTTTTTTACAAGGGAAGTAACAATCTAAAGAAGTGCCAGAGTTTAAATTATGTGCGATTTGAATAACATGAAACATAGAAACAATGAAAATTATTACTGGTAGTTTTTCACTTTACTAACCTTATACTGGCGATAAAATAATTTGAAAGTATGTATTATATTATTTAACGAGTAAAGTAAATATATAGCTTGCATTTCATTTATATAAACCTATTATTTTTCTTTCTATAATTACATTTTTAATCCTCATTAACAGCTTTATAGAAGGGGAAATAGTTTAAAGGATGAAATAAATAATTTTCATTACTTCATTTGAACCTATAGCTATATAAATTTTATAAAAATAATTTACAAAACATGCATTTCTTTAATATAATTAAATTTATTATATAAATATATATTTTTTTCTTTTTTTTACAGTGTGTAGTACCTGCTGAAAAAAAGGGGAAAATTTATATCACTTAAATTAATTTTGTTGTTTTCAATTCTGAAAAAGTTTAACTAGCACAAATGCATTTTAATAGAATTTTAATTATAATTAAATAATTTTTATTCTTTCCACGTTATATTCCATTTAAATTTAATTCTAAAAAATGTTTGATTGTATGTTCAAAGAATTTGCTTCATTTATAATTAATTAAATTTTAATTGTTTTACACTGTATTTGTTATACGAATACCAAAATAATACATATCAAAATTATTTAATTTTGTTCGAATAGTTATAATTAAGTCAGGGATTACACCGACCTTTTGTTAGATTGCCACTCTTGTTCATTCTAGTAACGTATGTAAATTAACAATTATCTAGCATTTAATTAAAAGTCATTAACTGGTTGGCTACAAAGCTGGTAGCAAGTTACATTTGTAGGACAACCGGGCAGGCACATTCTAACTTGTTCATCCACCCCTTGTTCCATCCCAGACCCACTATCTGAATACCGCTACAAAATAATGTTGTACAGTGAATCGAAATGAAGTTTAAATAATTGGGTAACACAACAAAAAATTCAACACAATAATGATAAATAATTTATTTTGTATGCAACGTCTAGTTTTTAACGACTCAAAAAAATTTATTCAAAATTAATATAATATTTATTGCCAACCTCTAGTTGTAATGACTCTTATTTATTTATTATTTACTTTTCTATTTATTTTACGTCACAATTGACAAATTATTATTATTATGTTATTAAAGGACGGTGAATTCAGCCACTTTACTCATCTGTTTGAAATATTGCACACTTCTCTAGGATACAAAAACTCACCAGATAAGTCAATATTTTCAGACGGCGTTGCGCTAGAACGCTCGGCTATGCCAGTCCCCCGAATTATTGTTCATATTATACCACCCCTTACCACAAAATGCAGACCTAGTTAGTTTTCAACATAGTTAGATCGAACCAACATTCTTAAAAATTAAAAGGTTTGGTGCTATAATTGACTTTCATAATCCAGGTTGCGTGCAAGATCTACACAAATAAATAGACGCAAGAGGAAATACATGCCAAAGTTTAATATAGTTTAGCATTTAATCCTATTAGTGATTATGATGCTTATTTTAAATTTGTCTGAAGTTTAAGATGAAAGCGAATTTTGTAAAATGTGAAACTGTTCGGTGCCCAATTAAGTTTTCAGTCAAGCAAAAAACCCGGTGGGATGCCGTTGGGACTGTTTGCATGTACAAACACATCACAAGATAAAAAGGTTTCATTTTTTTATAATTTACAGCATTTTGCTAAAAAAAAAATCATGATTATTCATAAAATTTGAAATAAATAAATATTCATCATGTGTAGAGCTGAGGATNGAAAATTAAGAAAACAAATCTAAATCTTTGTTGTATTGTTTCTTAAATGTTTATATCATAAGTATAAATTAATAAAAAAAACTCCAAGGAAGGACTGCTTGTCTTATTTATCCCAAGAAGATTTACAATATACCTGTAAATACATATCTACATTTACACTAAGGTAAAAATGTTTTAAATAAAGAAAATACTTTCTAATTTTTACGTTTTATTTTTAATTTTTACGAGAGTAAAGAGGCATTCCATTACTTAAATGGCTTTTAAAGGGAGGCTTCTGTAAAGGATTTTTTTTAGCTTACCCTCCATATTTTCTCCGTTCCTTCACCTCAGTCTTGACTTATCTTTGTAAATAATTAAAAAAATTTGGTCGGCTTCTTCATAACCCGCATTATTTTTTTATTTTTTTTGCCTTGCCTCCACTTCTTTTTATAAACTGTCTTAATCATCAAATGGCATCGTTTATACATAAATATAAAATGAAAAAAAAAAAAAAAAAAAAAAATCATGATTATTCATAAAATTTGAAATAAATAAATATTCATCATGTGTAGAGCTGAGGATATCACATAGTAAATGGCAACACTTATACACGAAATGTGAGTTAATATTTATACATATTCTCAAGAGAAGCATTATCCCATTTTTATTTTTCCTCGTATATATTTTTCCTTTTGATATTCGGTCATATAATATATTTTTTAAAGTATTATAAGGAGGCGTGGGTGGGGAGAGGAGATAAGAAATATAATGAATAGCACTGGGTAGTATAGTCGGTGGATCTAAGGGACTTATTTGTCGCTGAGGGTTGCCTTGATTCATGGCTTGGAAGGTCTGCCGTAGATTTATTTCGGGCTCTCTGCCTAGCCGCCTCTGACTTAAACCTCGATCGGTCAGGCGATTCCTTTTTGAATTTTTTTTTCGCACAATAGCTCGTTCAAGTGCTTCAATTTTCGCGGCCTTTTATTGTATGGTATGGCCTTTTCATAACCCAAAATTCCATTCGATTTTTTTAGCCTTTTGTTAGCAGAGGGTATTTTTAGAGTTCATAAAGTAGTACTAATGCTTCATCAATGTATGGCTTAGCCTAGACATCTTGTCCTATCCGTCCATCATTTTAATTATATTATTAGAGCCTTCGAGCAACCGCCTAACAGAATTGTAAACACTCTAAAACAAAACAAATTGCGAAGGAGAATTATTTATTATTTTATGGTTTCAGGAATGTTGGCGATTAGCTCTTGTCTACGGCCTAACACTAACCTTTAACAGAGAAAACATTAAGGAATGGATATAAAAAAAGTTACCCACGCAGTGACGAAAAAAGAAAAGAAAAAAGCTATTGTAGTGACAAAGGAATTAGAGGTACAAAATTATTGACCATAATCTCACGGCCAGAAAGAGCTACATAAAAGATTACTATGGAATGGCGGCGATTAGCTCTTGCCTACAGCCTAAATACCCGTTTCATTTCGGGGGTTGACGAGCGAAGCGAATAGGGGGCTCTGCCCCCTAGTTTATATTAATATGAGTGTGTTACGAATGTAAGTATGTGTGTTCGTGTTCATTGTTCATATGTAAAAAAATAAAGTATTGCTTACGTTTACAAATATATTCGCTAGGGTGTACAGTTATGGATTTCCTCTTCTTATCATGTCAACTTGTCCCTTATTACATTATTTATATTTATAATATTATTTATAAATAAAACTAAAGAAATATATATTCTAGGAGAAGAAATATGAACAACATTCGATGCCTGTGTAAAGCATATACTTGAGTTGATGTTTTTTAAATTAATTAATATTAGGTTGATTTTTTTTAATAAGCGGGTTGATGCTGTAGTATCATATAAATTAATCAATTTTGACATATGAAGGGAGTGTAGAGCATAGTTTGATTTATCGTTTCCATTTCACCCCTTTGGTAGTGTTAATTATTAGAAAATCGCTTTCCTTCGTGGTAGGGTAGCGATGCATTAATCAGAAGTGCAAAGCGCGGGGAAAGATGAATGATGTCGTGACGTTAGAGAAGGGAGGGGGGAGAAAGGTCGAATGGAAAGCCTCTGCTTTGTTATGTGCAAAGGAATCAGAGGTCGCTACTCTATGAGCTTCAGGTTCGCTAGATTACCATGATAATTTATGCACAAAGCGTTGCTTATACAGAATGACTAAGGCAATCCATGTCTGTTTCCGGAGAGAACCTGATGACGAAACTATGAGATAACATTCTCAGGTAAACCTCATGACTGCGGGAGTAGATATACGATTAGGTTTCCGCATCAAGGACATTGGAATGTTGCCTTTAATTGAGAGTTGGGTATAGGGTAACAATGTACAACGTAGTATTCAGTTCAAATTCATTAGACTAGTCATACCCTACCTAGATTCCATTTCAATCGCTATTTCTAATTTTAACTAACACCTGTTAAAAGCAGAGTAACGCAGTGGTTTCAGTAAATAAGACAGTGTGAAATCCTTACATAATTCAGTTATTTCCTTGCTAAAACTCGAAATCATGAATAAAGCTAATGTTATTTTAATGTAAAATTTGACTTAAGTAACACTTTGAAATGTTATAGTGAAACTCCATTAGACAAATGCATTTTAATGCACTATAAATAAATGCGGTGTTGTGTTATTATAAATTACCCTTAATTTATAACAAAAATAAATATTTTATCACGTTAAAGTTATACTTACAGGCTTATCACTTCTATTATTGATGTTGTTCTACTTCAAACATCTCTATTATCATGTAGTATTATCATATTGGTAGATAAACATTTGCTTACTGAAGTGTAAGTATAAGGTAATGGATGCAGTATGGTCATTTTGAAGAATTTTTTTTTTTCTCCAAATTAAAAAAAACCAAAACAGAAAACCGTTTCAGACAACAAGGAACATGTCTGTCTATGTATAGTTCAATATTTTTGCGAACAACCATATCTTAAAAACAACTCGTCCGATTTTGATGACATTTGGATTGTGAATTGTGAGTCATGTCAACTTTATGAGCTTTTTCCGTTCTCTTAGTACAGCAAGAGCACCAGTATCTTGAAAAGGGATAATGCGATTTTAAAGAAATTTAGATGGTTCATCGAAAATAGCAAACACATGGTCCCTCATTAATTTCAACTAACTGCGAAAATAATGCTTAAAATAAGTGTAACCCTACAAGGAATCAAAACCGGTCTAACCCACTCACTCGTTCAGCACTCGTCCAAAGATATGACGCAAGGTAGCTATATGTCGCATAAATTGGCATTATTCGACTCCTAAAGCTAATGTATCAGCATCTGGTTTTAATAATAATTATTACACGCGGTAAAACTAGGGCACCTTAGGAAAAACTGTTTATAAACCGAAAGTTTACAAGATATTCATTTTTATAAAATTTATGATTTCACTGAAAAAACTTGCCTTTTGTAGTTTCAATTGAGAATTGTATAATAGAACCTTAGAATTTCAAAAGAAATTTTCTTATTAGCCTAAAATAAAGTAATTGANTCACAGAAGAAATCAATGTTTCGTCGAAACTGTTATTTTATTCAGAATGGAAGAGAAAGAAGCAGTTCCATTAAGACGAATGGTGTATAAGAGAAACACATTGTGATAGCCTTTTTCCCCCCATACATGCCTAAATTTCGCTAACATCTGCGTTGTATAACGATTGTTTCAGGTAAAAGGTTCAAACCCTTTCTGATCCCTAACACATAACATTAGTTCTTTTATGTTGCGCCTTACTATATTCAATATAAATTCAATAAATATCGATAACGTGCTATGTAAAGACTAGGTCACACATTAGAATGGGAAATTGAATCGCAAGAAATATACATTTCCCCAGTTTATTTGTTTTATCTTCAATATATTTTCGTGTGCAACACCACATAAATTATGGAAATAAATAAGACCTATATCTAACGTAATAATATAGTAACAATTCAATAGATAATATTACTCAATGAAAGGGCCTCCTTTATTTCCAGTATAGACGCTCTAACCAAGTCCTGGCGCTGGAGTCTATTTTTCTCTGTATGTTTCCCGCAGTTAAAAATAATTATAATTTGATTTAAATTAAAATTTAATCTTTCCGTAGTATGAATACTACCAAAAAAATAAAAATTAATTTCAATTATTATTTTAATCTTATATAACTTTGGATTAGGAATACAGCAATACACAGGAGGTAGTTTGATTTTCATACATTTTTTAAACCTGAAAAAAAAAACAGCTTTTTCTATTTTGTTGCTCACTTTTGACATAACCTTGGGGAAGCCAGTAGAGTTTCCTTAATATTTCTCATTAAAGAAAATAAATAAATAAAATGCGTATTTTGGTTGGGTTTAAAAAAATAGTGAAAATCGAACTACCTCCTGTGCATTGCTATTTTCCTAATCCAAAGTTGTATAAGATGGAATAAACATTGCAGGTTTAGTAACCAAATAAATTTAAGGGATTTTAACAAAAATTCGTTAAATTAACTACCTCCCTTAAATAGCTACATTCTAAATACCAAAAAAAAGAGATGGTGATGGAGGGTCAATTATTATTCTTTTTCACAATTCAGGTTGTAACTAAAAATGAAAAAGTCTCATGGTTTGTACCCAATGAAAAGTATAATAACATGGCCGATGTCGTACGGCTTAAAACGAAGTACAATTTTTTTCTTTTCACTGCGTGGAAAAATAAAATGACTAAATAAATAATTAACCTAGCCCCCTTCTCTTCAATATGGGCTTGAACAGGTTTGATATTCACGAATTTTTAATAAAACCCTAATAATTTAATTGGCTGTACTAAACCTGAAACGGTTATACACGCCTTGTATTAGGAATTCAGCAATGCACAGGAGGTAGATTGATTTTCATACGTTTTTTTAAACCTGACAAATTATAGTTTTTCCCTTTTTTTATTGTTTACTTAACAACAAAACCACGGGGAAGCCGATAGACTTTCCTTAATATTTCTCAGAAAAAAAGAACAAAAAATAAAATACGTATTTTGTTGGGGGTTTAAAAAAATAGTGAAAATCGAACTACCTCCTGTGAATTGTTATTTTCCTAATCCGAATTTGTTTAAGAAGTGTTTTATTATATTTTGTAAAAATTTAAATTAGGTTGTAATGCAGGAAGCAATCAACAGAATGAACGAGTGGGTTAACAGGAAAGGTTCAAAGTTCAGAAGAATACAAACTTCCCCCAGAATGTTCCAAACTTATTAAGTTCAGTGTATCACCAATTGCACCCTGGAGAATAGGTCGTCCCAACATACAACACCTGAACCGGAAAGAAAAGACCATGCTCGTTTAGACGAAGTTCGAAAGGAGCATTTTAAAAGCCAAGGAACACGTAGTTTTATATCCGCGATTTTTTAATTAAAAAAACCTTTACTGGTGGCTATACTAAACCTTCAATTATTATTTTAAATCAAATTATAATTATTTTTAACTACGAGAAACATACAGAGAAAAATAGACTCCAGCGCCGGGATGTGAANATAAAATGACTAAATAAATAATTAACCTAGCCCCCTTCTCTTCAATATGGGCTTGAACAGGTTTGATATTCACGAATTTTTAATAAACCCTAATAATTTAATTGGCTGTACTAAACCTGAAACGGTTATACACGCCTTGTATTAGGAATTCAGCAATGCACAGGAGGTAGATTGATTTTCATACGTTTTTTTAAACCTGACAAATTATAGTTTTTCCCTTTTTTTATTGTTTACTTAACAACAAAACCACGGGGAAGCCGATAGACTTTCCTTAATATTTCTCAGAAAAAAAGAACAAAAAATAAAATACGTATTTTGTTGGGTATAAAAATTCACGAATATTGAACTACCTCCTGTGAATTGTTATTTTCCTAATCCGAATTTGTTTAAGAAGTGTTTTATTATATTTTGTAAAATTTAAATTAGCTGTACTATTATTTTTAGGTAGGCCAATAGCACCAAGATAAAAGTTTCGTATATTCGTTTGCCGTACCTAATACCATCAATCTGGGAGTGTATAAGTTGTCAATATAGGCTGTAGGGAAGGATTTGTAAATTAGGAAAGATGTATGTCGACTGATAAACAAGACTTTTTAGGGAAAACAGCAAAGAAAAATAGTTACAAACACTGTTCTTTAATCACGACTACAAGACCTATGGGTTTGTCGCTTTTTAAGTTTGTCTATTTTAAGAAATATTAAAGAAAATAGGGAATGGCTACGCCAAGGTCATAGGAGTGATGCGCACCATTGCACAGGTCAGAGTTTGATATTCTTGGATTCTTTTGATGATAAAATTTCTTCGTTCTATAGTCTGACATAAAAATATCGGCAAAAAGCCTATAAATAGATTAAACATATTTAAATAGTATTTTTATAATAATTTAATACTTTTAGTTTAAGTCTGCATGAATAAAACGTATCAATGTTATTAGGATAACAGTATGGCATACATATTTTTCAATGGTTAGCTATAACCATATAAGTTGGGAAATAATTAAAGTTATTAAGGAAGTGATCCGTAACCAAGGAAAATTTAATCCTTCTGATTTTTACGGCTTAAAAGTCATAGACTGGAGAGATTTTGAGTTTTTTTAAACCGTAATATACATCAAAATTAGGGAGATGATCAACTAAACAGTTTAATTTTTTTTTTTTTTTTTTGACACATAAACACGCTTCAGAACTAGTGCATCGGTAATAAAAAACACTCGTTGAATTAATCACAGAAAATACGTGTACTGGGGTGACTAAAAGGTTTTTAAACCTACAGTGTTGCTATCCACCATTTATACTAGGACTGTTATTCCCCGTCAGTTGATTTCATCACTTTAGCGAACTCCCCTGAACAATCCCGTGGATGGATTTATTTTATTTACGAAACAAAGAAAAAATAAAAGGGATTTCAATCTGTTTTTATGGTTGGAGGGATTTAACAATTGAAATTGATTGGAGGACAACTTAGGGGTTAAAGGATACAATAATTTTATTACGTCAACGTATTTTTTTTAAAAAAGATAACTGTATTGAATCACTGACCTCAAAAAGCTCAACATCTTGAATTATAGTAATTTGATATAAAAGAAAAAAAAAATCTCTTTCATATCAAACTTGATAGGATTTTTTGTTTTTATGAAGGTTTTCTTTACATCTTTTTACATTTTGAACGTCAAGATCGGGAAGAGTCTGAAGGCTTTAAGTCAGAGGAAAAATTTTGTGTCAGGTCGTGGAAACTGTTGCTCAAGTATTTTTCTGACAGGTTTTTCCCGTGCTGGTATATTTTTCCTTCTTCATCTTCTTCGTCCTTCCTATTCCAGTTTTTCTTCTCCCTAGAGACTTCATTATGTCCTCCGGATTTCCTTGAAGAGGGACCTCCCTCCAATCTTAGACTTCTCACCCTCAAAAAGGGAAAAATTTCCCCGGTTTCTCAAACAACTTTAGGAAGAAAAATAAGAGCAAAAAACTTCCATCTTTTCTATCCTTCATCGATGACTTTATAGGAATAATAGAGGATGAGGTTCTTGTCGAAGACTTCTTGGATCCCTTCCTCTCTTACTCTTCAATCTCAAAGTCTAGCGATAAACCATCTAAAAGTAGAAAAAAAGAATTGATCACCAAAATTTCCCTTCAAAAAAAGAAAAGACTTCTAAAGGTAGTACAAACTTTTTTAAAACTCTTTCCAGCAAAACTTAAAAAAAAAACTTTTAAACATAATGCGACTCCAATTTCAGACCGCTAAAGGGCAAAAAAGAATTAAGTGGACGGATTTTTTTTCTTCCTTATATTTTTTAAACGTCATCTCTATTCTTGAGAATAAGACTATTTAAACAAAGTATCTCACTTGGAGTAAGATGAAATAAGACAAATAAAAAGTTGGAAGAAAACCCGTTTAAATAGTTTTGCAAGAAATTGTGGATTTTCTTTTATGAGTAATACGTTTTTTTCCTAATAAAAGTAACGTTGGAACTTTTTTTTCTTTTGAGTTTACCAAAGGTAACCATAACTAAGGTGTAATCACTCAGAAAAATACAATTTTGTTATGTGCCCGAATTCATACATTCTTAGACAGACGTCCGTTTTAGACATCGGTGAACATTTTTAGTCTCTTGTCTGTCTGTCGTTCAATAGTTTTGCGATCCACCATATCTTGAAATTTATTTATCTGATATTGATCAAATTTAGAAGGTTTTTCAAATTTGTCAATTATTGTTGCCACATAAATTTCAACTTTCTATTATTGCTTAAAAATAAGTGTGATCACATAGGGAATCGAAAAAGTTGGTAAAAAATAATAGGTTAGAGGGTTGGCTATGTCCCATACAAATTAGTAGACTACTTTCAACTCGTAAAGCTACAAATCGGGTTTTAATAAAATGAGGCGAGGCCTTTCTTAGTCAGACCAAACGTAATTCAATTATATTACATTAAAAAATATATTTTTTTTTTAAAAATTGTATTTGTGTAAAATATAATGTAATTACCCAAAATATACTAATAGAAATGATTTGTCCTTCAATAATAATGACAAAGAACAGAACTGAAGTACTATACAATTGAAGGAATTACGTATTATGTAAAACCTTTGGAGCAAACAAATTATATTCTAATGAAGGAATCGTTATCGGGATTGATTTCTCAGAAGTTAAAGTTACTACTATTATATAACGAGAATAAAGTCAGAACGAGTAATTAAAAAATGATACAACAACAATATTTGAGAGGGAGGAAAAATCTAGAAAATGACAAAATTATCATTTTTATTTCATTAACTTGGTTTTCCGGTGTAATCCGTGTCACGAAGGGGCACGAAGTCCGACGTTTTGCCTCCGAAGCAGATGCAGGTGCACTAACTTCAAGGGTATGGTATCTATATACTGACGATCGATATACTGGCGCGTTTATACTGGTTTTCTAGACCATAGATCGAAGGTACCTGAATTTCCCGGGGTTCCTTTACTCGGAATAATCCTTTGTCGGAATGATCCTTTGTCGGAATGATGCTATCAGGTAGGTGCTGCCTTCATCGGTGTTTCTTCGTCGGGCTGGTGATGTATGAAGTTAGGAAGTAAATGTGACACCGCTTCTTGCTATCTGCCTGGCGCAGGTGGGAGACAGACAGAGAAAAATAGACTCCAGAGCCGGGACTTGAACCACGGGCCTCCTTTATTTCCAGTATAGACGCTCTAACCAAGTCCTGGCGCTGGAGTCTATTTATCTCAGTCTGTCTCCCAGTGTTAATAATAATTATAATTTGATTTAAATTAAAATTTAAACTTTCCGTAGTATGAATACTACCAAAAACTTAAAAAATGGCATACATAGATTGTAATTTTAAAATTATTAAACTAACAGCACGTAGAATGTACTAACAGGCTTAAGCACCAAGTACAACTAATCGTTTAGGACCTATAATATAACTAATCGTACAAAATGTAATGGATAAAAGGGGTTGGCATTCGTAACCGGAAGGAAGCTTTTCCACTTAAGTAGCTACCCATTCATAACGTGAATATGGGTAAACATCAGCGTGAGGCCCCTATCCCTAGTCGGGAATCGAACCCAGATATCCTACTTCAAAGTGTGAATAATACCAATCATTCAACTAATCATTTACAAAAAAGCCATTGCATCAGCTTCATCGCGTCCTATTTTGAATAAATGGCATGAGTAAAAAGTAATGTTGCTTCACTAAGAATTAAACGTTTGGTTGTTTAGTACCCGTTTTGATTACAAGCGGGATCACTTTAATTTAATATTATATTGTGCAGACGGTTAACTTAATATGGAACCACAAATAATAGCAATTGCCAAATTCACACAGGGATTAGACCACTTTAATTAGTTGTAATATGGCTTAGGTAAATCTATTTTATACAATAAACATTTATGTAAATTCTAGAATGGTTTTTAATAATAAAAAAAAAAAAAATTTCAACGAGAGTCTGTTGAAATTTTTCGTAACGAATAAACCTTGAGTACTAATGAATAATATACATTTTCTCTCCACATAAACAAGCTGGCTATTTTGTTTCTTTTAAATTACAAAGCAGCTTTCAGCCTTCATAAGGCCATCATCAGTGACCGAATGTGGTCCGGAATGTGGACTGATGATGGTTTATGAAGGCTGAAAGCTGCTTTGTAATTTAAAATAAACAAATTAGCCAATTTGTTTACGTGGAGAGACAATTTAATTGTTGATTGAAATTTCCTCCATACTAAATTTAATCAGTTTTAAAGTCATTTAATTTAAAATCAATAAATACAAACATAGTTTCTGAATTATTCCACAAGTATTCGCTCACAGAAGAAATCAATGTTTCGTCGAAACTGTTATTTTATTCAGAATGGAAGAGAAAGAAGCAGTTCCATTAAGACGAATGGTGTATAAGAGAAACACGTTGTGATAGCCTTTTTCCCCCCATACATGCCTAAATTTCGCTAACATCTGCGTTGTATAACGATTGTTTCAGGTAAAAGGTTCAAACCCTTTCTGATCCCTAACACATAACATTAGTTCTTTTATGTTGCGCCTTACTATATTCAATATAAATTCAATAAATATCGATAACGTGCTATGTAAAGACTAGGTCACACATTAGAATGGGAAATTGAATCGCAAGAAATATACATTTCCCCAGTTTATTTGTTTTATCTTCAATATATTTTCGTGTGCAACACCACATAAATTATGGAAATAAATAAGACCTATATCTAACGTAATAATATAGTAACAATTCAATAGATAATATTACTCAATGAAAACAAAGTGTCTATTCCAAACCGTTATATTTATGCATTTTGGTTGAGTGGGTCACCGGCAAGTTAATTCGTAAATTATTAATTTATTTTTTTATTGATGCAGAGTCTATGTACCAAGATTCAGCTCGGTTAGAATGTTTATATTTCTTTATTATTGCTCTATAATAAACTAACATTTTTTTTTCTAGTCTTAAAGTTGATAACTAAAAAAAAAAAATAATAATAATAAAAAAAAAGGAAAGAAATAAATTATTTTAATAATTGTTATATTCAGCACATTCCTTGATGAGTAACCTGTGAGTTAAGGAATTAAAAGCAATCTTAATGTGTAAACGTGCTTTATTATTGGTTAGACATTTTCAGTAAATTTTACTTTAGATTCTTATTTAATTTATTTTCTAGTTTTAATTGATTCTTATTAGGTTTTAGAGTCTTATAAAGTTGGTTATGGCAGAATTTCTTAGTTAATCTAATTATTGTTCCACTGAGTCCCAGGCAGAGCATTGCTGTTTTAATTTAATTATGTTGACACCTGGACTCCACCATCTTCCTTTGCTCCCTTCTCCTTCCTCCACTTCCTTTTCTCAAGGAAGTCTGTCTTCATCGTTCAATCTGAACACAGTTAAACCAGGGTGTCCAGCGATCAGGTCGCTGGACACCCTGTAAACTTATACCTTAAAATCTTAGCTTGTGTCGGTCTACCGGACCATCAAGTTTTGTGATAGCTTGTGTCGGTCTACCGGACCATCAAGTTTGGTGATAGCTTGTGTCGGTCTACCGGACCATCAAGTTTGGTGATAGTTTGACCATCTCACTGATCTACCCTACCGGGTAATCAGCTATCTGACTCCCACGCAGTCCTTCTTCGACGTTCAATCTGAACTCACTTCAAATCTTTCAAAATTCATTCTTGAGTCGGTCTACCGGACCAGCTAGTTTACTTTGATTTCAAGACTTGGACTCTTCTGATCTGCCCACCGGGCAATCAGCTGATTAGCCTCCTATCTGGACTTTTGTCAATGTGGTTATCCTGATCTACTTGCTGATTTGCTGTCTCCCGGACCTTCAGCAGAGATTCTTGGAAACACACAAAGCTTCTACGTCCACATACTACTATTTCTACTACAGGTACCTTCCACCAAATTCCTACCTTCCCATTTCTACTCATTCCATAACTAAATTCTTGTCATTGTTTATAAACCAACTTTAATTATTTCTTTATTTATCATTATATGGTACTTGTGAAAAACTGCTATTTCTTTTTTTGTCTATATATCCTTATCCTTATTTAAATACAGTCCAACCTTAGATTTTTTATTAATTATAATTTTTTAATCAGCCCCTATTTTCTTATTTAGGCAGTGGAAAGATCGGGCTTTGCATTCGCGCAACCCCCTTTTCATTACCAATTATTTAATAAAATGTATTTATTATATTATGATTAAAATACATTATCAATAAATATTTTATAGACATCTATCTCCTAGGCAACGAAAATAGTGTATCAAGATAACAAATAAACGATTGAAACAACAAATAAAAATAATCGTCACTTTTGACATAAACTTCCATCTTAACTACGTAATATTATTAAATTTATTCATAGAATAAAAACTTCGTTTTTAGCAATACATAATTCTTCCTTGGGGAAATATCGAATATTATATATTCTTTAATAATTGAATACTAAAATAGAATATCCAATATTTTCAATATACCGAGAGAAAAATAATAGGTCAGAATTTTAACCGCTGTCAGAGTTTTTGACAAGAAATAATTACACTACGTCACCTTTTCAGTTAAATGTAAATAATCAATAAAATGAATAAAAGGTCAACAATTATGTCTATACTGTATAAAAATTTGATCCTTAAAGGTATCATAAAATCATATCGTTACGAAAGGTTGTTTTCATATCCAATTAATAAACGTAATTAATTAAAGTATGTCAAAAATTACAAAAACTTAAAGTTTAAGAAAGCCCGCCACGCCCTACTTCATTATCATTTGTCAGTTAAAATTGGCAACTTTGCGATATGGCACCCTGACACGCTCTCAACCTGCGGCTTTTGGTAAACAAGGTTATAATTTTCCTGATCAAAGTCAATATGCACTTCTCATCCGGTATTTAAAGTTGTCACCTCACTATTCTAAGCATAACTAATCACCTAATGAAAGTAGTTGTCGGGGAAAATGTAAATAAACTTATCTTATTCAGTTAGTTAGTGCTTACAAGCACATTCACAAATATTATGTACGAGTATATTCCTGTGCGCATCTACAATTGAAGAATAAATAATATTTTAATACCAATCGAATGAATGATTGATTAATCTTATTGACACCTCTTAATACACCTTCAATTTTCTCTCTTGTTACTAAGAATTGTTAGCCCTTTTGTTTTAATACCAAGATCCCATCTCCATCTGCTTACACCTCCTCATCCCACATGCGGCCTTCAGTCAAAAGTAATTCACTGGATCTACTCTGCAATAGTAAGTCCAGTGCTTTCCTACATGTGTATTGTCTGGTGGCCTTGAGTGTTTGTTACCACTTCCAAACGGCATTAGATAACCTCAAAACGAAAAGAACAAAGGACAGAGGTCAGCACCTGGATGGTGCAGAGGACTGCACCATCTCTAGCTTTAGAAATGTTAGCAGGTCTTCCTCATCTTCAACTGTTTCTTTGATATAAAGCAATAATGACTGCATATCAACTTCAAGCCTATAAAAGCCACAGATGCCATGAAGCTGTCTGGCGGTCTCTTACGGAGAAGTGCCCTGCCCCAGCAATGATATAGGATTTTTCTCTACCACATTGGAACTTCAGCATTAACTGGAGTTATTCATTTCCTTGTAAAGATGACTGGGTGCAAGGCCATGAGAAAGTCCTATGAAGGATGTATGGTTTAAAGACGGTTCTCTCTCAGAATGAAGAACCTATCAGAATCTATCAGGGGAGTATTCTGCTCTGACTATCCGCAAGAGATTAGTATAAGCTTAGGGAAATTTCTCCATAGTCTTCCAAGAGATCATTCAGTCAAGCGATTCTTAGTAAGAATAAATCAGGAAAACAGATTTACATCTGCTCGGACAGACGGGCGGTAATTAAGTTATTGGGTATTTCAAGATGCATCTGGCAAGACCAAGAATAGGATTCAGGACATAGTGGGATAGAAGGAAATGAATTAGCAGATCAACTGGGCAGGCTGGGTTCTAGGATAATTCTTTCTGTCCCGGAACCTGCGTTGTGAGGACTGCTTTAAAATTGTTTTGTTAGAACCTAAGAATGAAACAATCTGAGTTGTATATTTCAGGACCCTCTCATAAAATTACAAACACAATATTGGCCCTCAACAAGGTCACTTGTTATCTTATGACTTCATTTATAGCAGGTCATTGACAACTCAACAGAAATTTGCAATTGTTAGGTTTGGTTGAAAGTCCTACCTGACGGCTGTGCCGAGAGGAAGATGAAACTTCTACTCAACTAAGCTGCTGCCCAGCGTTGGCGCACCTTAGATGACAAAAACTCTTCCTTTGAAGAGTTTAAAACTGCACCTGAACAGACTACTGGCTTTTTGTAAATCTATCCAGTCTATTCAGATTATGTATATAGAATATATAGAAGAATTAGGATATATATATATATATTCAAAACATAAAAACCCAGGGTTCGGTCACAATAAAAACCAACTCACACCGCTCACAACATACTTAAAAACCCGACGTTTCGGCTTTATTTAAAACCTTCTTCAAAGGATCTAAAACAAAAGAAATACAAAAGTTTACATAGAATGCAATCAAGGTAGAAAGAAAGTAAACAGAATTACATCGTTAAGCACAAAGATACATTACAACTTACATTAAGAACTGTTGGAGTAAGAATTAATTTAACATAACATAGAAAGAAAACATTAAAATTACTAGAAACATAAAATGAATAGATTTGCTAAGAAATTTTGATAGGTAAAGAAATGATACAAACGTAAACAGAAAAAGGTAACCAAAAAGAGAAGGTTACAATCTAAATCTAAAAACTAAACCGGTGGCGCTATCTAGCGGCAA
>KZ651402.1:469421-488962 GCA_001010745.2 Gerris buenoi
AGAACGGTAGCTCCGCCCCCTTATTTGGCGCGGGGTACGCCCCCCGATTGCCCACTCACGGGAAGGCCGAGCCACGGCTGCAAGCCACGCCGCGGTGGATTTTGGACTTGCCGAAAATCCAACCTAGCTAGCCGAGCCTCGCCGGCTCGTCCGAGCTTCCCCACACACGGTGAGTTTTGGAGCGGCGCGGGGCCGTTCGGCCTGGTGGACCTGTCGTGTGTGGGGGCCTTTAAGGTTATTACACGCAACATGGCTGCCAAGTTTCAAATATTTGTGCAAGGTATACTTTCGGAGATCAGATACGTTATAGACAGACAGAGAAGAGCAGAAATGAGTATTTAGGGTCCTCGTTTTTCCTACGGACCCTTGAAAGTGATGGTTAAATTTAACATGACCCTTAACACGTTAAAAAGAATAAATAAACAATATAAATATTTGTTTAGGTGTAGCACTCATAGTGAAGAACTTCGTGAATTAAATAAAAGAAAACAAAAAGAATAGATTACTACCACTAGAATAATAAATCGTGGAGTTAAAATTAGACCTTTTTGATTAAAAAATTCTTTTAATATCTTAAGATACTTGAAACAAAACAAAAAACTTTATACTTTTTGTGTTAAACTTTACTTGAGGGCTTGGATAAAGATTATTAAATAAGAACATAACTTCTGCGTCTTAAAGGTTTAAGCTTTGCGGCTTTAAAACAGAGATCTATACTTCGATTCCCGGAAGAGGTAGATTTTTATCTTTCTTTAACCATTCTTCCTTTATAATCATACTTGCAGGTGTTCAAATTAATAAAAAATAAATAAAAAATCTCATTTTAACAATAATATGTGTTTAGATTAGGTTTTAGACACAGTCTGACCTTTTGAGGTGGTTAGAGGTGGTTTAGAGGGAGCTTTTTATCTAAGCTACAAGTTATATTCCAAGTTTACTAGTTATGTTAAAGAACTGCTGATAAATAATTGAAGTGGTCTGAAACCTTATGCGAATTCAACAGCTGAAATTCTATTTTGTTAAGTAAATAGCTGACATACTTGGCGAAGCCAGAAAGTATACATAAATTAAAATATAAATGAGTATAATAAATAAATTTAAAATTCATATTTTACTATTTTGGTAGTATTCATACTATGGAAAGATTAAATTTTAATTTAAATAAATAAATTATTATTAACTACGGGAAACAGACAGAGAAAAATAGACTCCAGCGCCGGGATTTGAACCACGGGCCTCTATATTTCCAGTATAGCGCTCTAACCAACGCCACTAACCGCGCTCTAATCATTATAATTTGATTTAAATAAATTTATACAAAAAATATCAGAAATTTGTACTTAACATTGTATATAATGGATTTTGCGTAAATAATGACCATAACAGTCATATAAAATTTGTATATGTATTTTTATCATCTTATCCTTATTATCTATTCTTTACCTTTTCTTTATTATATTATCCTCTCTTTCCCATGCCAAATTTTTCTAAACTATAACATCAGAGTTCCGTCCTAAAATTGTTCTAGAGATGTCAAGGTTTTTAAGCACTACCTTCTCACTACTCAAATTTCAAATTCGTAGCCTCTTTTCCTTCCGCCTCCATATTCTACCCCCAAGAAGTCGATATAAAATAGCTTGTAAATGTTATGAGGTTTGCCATTTTTAAAATGTAAACTGAGTATGGCCCTTAACTGATAATGAATGTGAATAAAAATTAATGATAAAGGTGAAATCTATTTGAATTAAAATCTGCTAATCAGG
Source organism: Gerris buenoi (assembly GCA_001010745.2). Classification (NCBI taxonomy): domain Eukaryota; kingdom Metazoa; phylum Arthropoda; class Insecta; order Hemiptera; family Gerridae; genus Gerris; species Gerris buenoi. The sequence continues at coordinate 471,185 of KZ651402.1, forward strand.
TTTCATAATAAACTCTATCGCAAATTTTTTGTAGTTTTTTTTTAGTGTTTTGGTTTTATTACACATAAGTACATAGTTAGTTAGTTTAGATATACATAATTGTTTAAACATAAAATTTGTTGAAGCATAATCTATTTTATTATGTATATTTTTATGCCCTTAAGAATATTGTACCCTTCTCTATTTTATAGTAATGTACATGATTTATACTTTTCGTTTGGATTATTTAATTTAGAAATGATAAGAAACTACCCTATACTAATATAAAACTCTTTATCATTGTTTGAACTTCTTGTACATAAAAAAAAAAAAAACTTTTTCCTTCCCTTCCCTCTATTTATTTTATAATAAAAAGGAACTTAAGACTTAAATCTTGAAATAAAAAAGAAGATATACATTTACAGTTTCTCCGTCTCTTGTCTATATTCAAATATGAATGGATCTTCGGCTCAAGAGCTTTCCACCTCTCAGGTCACGCTTTCTTCCAACTGACCTCGTTTTATCAAAGAATACGTAAGTAAGGTAAAGTACGTTTTAATCCCAACTAATGTATAAAAAGCGAGTTGGTTTTTTTCTCCTACATTATTTGAGTCTCGTAGCTTGAATTACTCGTTGACCTTGCTATGATTATATATTTTTGTTAACTCCTTAATTAATGAGATTTTGTATTAAAAAATTAAGAAATAAAATAAAGGTATTACCTACTCATTAGATTGCATTATTACTTAAAGAAGAAATTTTCTTATTTAAACCTATAACTAGGCAAACTTAAACTTAACTTATTAAACTACTTTATCTCTAGTTCCACACATTTCCCAATCCTATGGAAATTCGCCAAAATTATCATTTTACTCAAACCCCATAAACCAACTAATTTACCTTCCTATCAGCCTTTCAGCCTTCTCCCTATACTAGGAAAAATCCTTGAAAAAGCGTCTCCTTCTCCGCATAAGCCCTTTGATATAACCCCTTAAAATTATTCCAGATCACCAGCTTGGCTTCCGTTCTCGTCATTCCACCATCCAACAGTGTCACAGAGTTGTAGATGTAATTTCCTCTTGAGCAGAAAAAGTATTGCTCCGCAGTTTTCTTAGACGAAGTCCAGGCTTTTGATAGGGTGTGGCATATCGGCTTACTTTGGAAGCTTAAGAGTGTCCTTCCTTTTACCTATTACCTCATCCTAAAATCCTTCCTGGAAAGCCGTTCCTTTCAAGTCTCCTTCAACTCTTTGACTTCTTCCATCTTTCCAATAAAAGCAGGGGTGCCCCAAGGTAGCATTTTAGGTCCTATCCTTTACTCCATCTACACTTCCGATGTTCCCCAGCATCCTACAACAGTCTTTGCTTCCTTTGCCGACGATAAGTGCATTCTATCCTTATACAAGTCACCATGTACAACGTACAGCCTCCGACCATGTCCAGCAAAACCTTATACTTCTAGAAACCTGGTTTAAGAAATGGCGGATCAATGAAAGTAAATGAAACAAAAATATTTCACGTGACCTTCGCTACCTGGGGCTATACTTAGATCGTCGTTTAACATGGTTACATCACACTAAACGTAAACGTCAAACATGCAATACACGCTATAAACTTTTACACAGACTCTTACATAATACATCTAAACTCAAAATGCAAAACAAAATACTAATCTACATCACAATAATAAAACCAACATAGACACGTGGAATAGAACTCTGGGTTTCTTTCTACCAAGCCTTCCAATTCCTATGGAATACAATCTCTACAATTCAAGATCCCAAGAGATCCAAGAGAGAAAAAAAGCTGACGTCCCCTTATATGTTTCAAATTTCGTCCTTTATAATGACCTCAAAGTATCCTTTGTCCGTGAATTAGCCATTTCCAGAAGCAAATCCTTCCACACTTCCCTTTCCGACGATTCCAATTACTCTAGTCTAATCCACAACCTGTTTTCCAGATCCATTCCTGACAACCCTCCTAGACGCCTAAGAAGGCAGTGGCCACGTGACACCTCAGATAAATAAATTATATTTATTTTAATTTAATTTACTAAAATTATCATTACATCTCACAATATTTTGTATCAATTCAGTAAGTGCTATCACCGGAGAGTTCCTTACATCTTGCCGTTTTCAAGTTATACACCTAGTTTTACATCTGTATTACTCATAACTGTTATGTATTATAGTTGCAATAGTCAATTAAAAATTAAAAATCTATCTCTAGTCTAAAAATTTTTATGGCACATTGCTTCTTTGCGTCCATCACTGGACAAATCATAAAGAATAAGTTTGTAGATTTTTTGCTTTTTCACATGGTTATTGGAATAAATATTTGTGGTCAGTTTTTTTTGTTAGCCATAATTTTAGTGGGAAAATGTTTTTTGTTTATTGTGTTTCTCTTGTGGCTTTTGCCGCTGTGTACTTTTTTTTTTTATAAATAATGCGATATGTGATAGACTTTAGAATATCACTATAACTAAAATCTTAGGATGTGAGCATTAAAAAATCTTATCAATAAAATGTGATTTAACTAGGAATTAAAAAGTATAGTAGTCTAAAATTGTTTTATTCTTTTAGCTGGGTCACATTTATTTGTATTATAATACATAATATTAGCTATTCATGACATTAAATGTGCGAAAAGGGTCAAATTAACATGAGGCAATCTTTGGGCTACTTTCGACAAACCATCTAAATTATAATAAAATGGAACGACAGTTCTTAAAATATGGTGAGCAAAAATGTTTACCGATCGAATAACAAATAATCAATAATTTCCCCTGATGCCTGAAACAAATTTCTGTCTTGGAAATTTTAAATTTTGTCAATACAAAGTTCGTTCTTTAGAATAATTCTAATGGTCCCAATACTTCCGTTACCTTCGGTAAGCAATAAATAAAGATTATATTAATGATATTTATTGTGATAGAGGAGCTAACGAATTTGACTAGAACCACTTTTTAGTTATATATATACCGAAAAACTCCAATTCATTAGATTCCTAAGTGCCCTAAAATACCCTTGAATTATTGTCACAATGTCTTTGTTCCTAAATAATTGATAACAATCCGTAAAATTTGCGTAAAAAATTGTTGTCACATATGCAAAGAGCGTTCAGAAGGTGAACAATTCAATTTGAAGTAGTTCCATTCCATAGTGAAAGAAAAAGGCTAAAAGAAGAATGATATAAAAGGAAAGTGTTCCTTTGCAAATATTTGTGGATAATGTTGAAGTAGGGGTTAAGGGTCAACGGGCCAAGTCACACCGTGTATTATCTCTCAAAAACGTTTTGACTCCACCTTTCTCTATATACTCCTAGTGTAAATAAAAAAATAAATAAAAAAAATCTCTTAAGAATAAAAAAACTGGTTTTGAGAGAAAATTGTTTAAACGTTTAAGACGATATAATCTACAAAACACTTAACATTTACTTATTAACATGTACACATAAAGATACATGATATCCTTGCGTAAAACAGACATCATTCAATTTGATCAGCTTATATGCGTCTGCTTATTAATACATAATAATAATAGTAATAGTAATAATAATAGGTCAAAAAACAATTACAGCCCTACTTATGTCATTTTGATTTAACAGAATTTGTTATAGTATATAATGGTCCATTTCTTTTTATTTTTTATAATAACGATGGTGAATGGAAGTAGTAAAAAAAAGCCAACAAATCTGATACATGTTTAAGTTCTCCTCTTATCTTTACAAATAAATTATATTAATCCATGGCGAGCAGCCCTGCCAAAGGGTTTATTCAACTATTATGATTTATCTTTATAAGCCAGATCATAAAAAACAACAACAACAAACACCTGATTTTCAATAGAGTAGTATTTTAGAGTAGAATCCGTCAGTGAGTTAAAGACACGTATACTATATTGTTAAACGAATAAAAATATAATGTAACGGGGAAACTAGTCCATTCAAGCTTGGTACTCTTTTGCTTTGTTACCCACAAGAAAAGAAAGAAAGTAGTGGGTAACAAAGTAAAAGAGGCGCCCTCATACACCTATTTTAGTTCGTTGCGCACCTATATTGATGTCCGCAAAATGTTAAAAAAGTAGGATGGGTAAAACGTCAATAACTATTAATACAAAGGGATCTTCAACTAACTAACTAACTAACTCCTCGGCGCTACGGTCCATGAAGGGCCCTGGCCGCCAAAACATAGCCTCGCCACTCCTCCCTATCCTGCGCACGTCTCCTCCAGGAACGAACGCCCAAATTCCTCAGGTCGTCTTCGACATCCTCGAGCCATCTCCTTCTGGGTCTGCCTCTTCTTCTTCCGCATCCCGGTTTTCTATCCATCATCCTCTTAGGCACTCTGCTGTCCTCCATGCGCACCACATGTCCTAACCATCGAACTCGTCCTGATTTTATGAAACTCACAATGTCTGGCTGATCGTATAAACTCATTAATTCATTATTAGTGAGAGATCCTGGCACTTATATCTTCTGAGCCAGCGTTCCCATCGGTTATCAGGGATCCTAAATACTTGAAATCTCTGACTCTTTCAAATTCTTCTTCTCTGATCCACACTTTATCCTCCCAGACATTGTTTCTTCTAGATTAAAACATATACTTTGTCTTCTTGGTGTTAACGACCAGTCCTAATCCTTTGGCTGCTTCCCGTAGCGAAACGTAACTTTCTTCCAAATCTGCCCACCTCCGCGCTATGATATCAATATCATCAGCAAAGGCCATAATCTGGGTCATTTTGTTATACATGGTACCACCCGAGAGAACCCCTCGCATCGCTTTCTCTAATGCCAAATTAAAAAGTGTGGTAGAGACAACATCTCCTTGTCTCAGACCTTGCATGATTGCAAATTCTCTTGAAAGCTGACCATCTACTTTTACTTTACTTTTTGTCCCAAGAAGTGTCATTCTTACCAATCTTGTAAGCTTATTTGTAACTCCCAGACTTTGCATAGCTTTAAGCAGAGGCAATCGCTTAATAGAATCATACGCCTGCTTGAAGTCGATGAAAAGCTGATAAATATCCATATTAAATTCATAACACTTCTCCAGTGCTTGTCTAAGTTCGAAGATCTGATCTTGTGTTGATCTCCAGCTCTAAAACCACATTGATATTCACCCACTATCCGCTCAGCTACAGGTGTTATTCTAGCTTTAAGAATCCTCGAAAAGACCTTATATAGAGTACTTAAAAGCGTTATACCTCTATAATTATTGCAATCTGTTTTGTCTCCATTCTTATGTAAGGGACAAATAATTCCAACCGACCATTCTGCCGGTATCACTTCCGAGGACCATATATCTTGCAATAGTGCAGTTATTCTATTATTCTACTATTAAGGGATCTTTAGTCAAAGGTATTTTGGGGACAACGGAACATCACATTTTTGTAAGTATAATTTCAAAATAATAAAGGTGGGTAACAGATAAAAGAGTGCACCAAAGCTCTTCTTCACTCTCAGAAATATTCACTGATAAAAACATTGAAAGACAAAGAAAAAGAACCCAAGGTAAAATGTAATTAATTATTTATAACTCCGCAGCATAAACTAAAAAATATTAAAACAGGAAGATTAACATGTTGGGGAAAATCCCAATGTCATTAACTAAATGACTACACTAAACATACATACAAACATTGCACGATAAAGAAAAGCTTGTAAAAAAGCAATTGAATTTACCGAGATGGTACAACCGGAATTGTTTTTTTAATATAAAATGAACAGCTTAAAACAAATTGCAAGTAGGTAAATCGGAGAGTTATAAATTGGTGGGCAAAATAGTGCATATTTACAGTCAAATGAGATCAGTTTCAATATCCAGATGGTTACAATTATTTATAAGCAAATTTAGTTAGTTACGTCCAACATTACTTTGTTTAAAAATCATTATATCAAATTAAAAGTTGTACAAGTATTATCAGAAATCATTAAACCACATAAATCATCTCTTCAATTTAAATTCTATTATGGATATTGCCATAACAATTATTGTAAGAGAGATTGCAATAACAAAACGTAAGAAGCAAAGTGTAACACTGAATTGCTAATGGCAAAATGCTCTAAGCGAAATGCTTAGAGGCTTTTGTGAAGGCTCTGTGTGTAACCAGCTTTTATATATAAATTACTACTGTGATATGCAAAATCAGGCAGTGCATGTGTGCGTATGTGTTGTCTAAGTAAGCACTTTATTTGAATACGAGTATAACTAGGAACATTCGATTTGTGCAGACGGTTGACATTAGCATAGCAAAATCCGATCAGTAGTTTTAAAGACATTTGTATCAATGATAAGATTGTGATTATCCAGAAGGAGCGATGACAACAGAAGGTTAAAACTAATATGGGATATGGGACCAAATTAATTTGGGCTACTTATGACTTACCATCCAAATGTCATCAGAATTAGACGGGTAGTTTTTAAGAGGTTGACGGACAGACAGACTCGAGACCAAAAATGTCCCTTGGCGTCTGAAACGGACTTTTTGTCAAGGAATTTTCGAAATCGGAGACATTAAAAAAAAATTTGTTCTTCAAAATGGTCACAATGCTTCCACGACCATAAGTAAGCTCGGAGGAAAAATATTAATGGTAAATAAAGTAAATTCTGGACTCCTAATGAAGTAACAGGAAAACTAACAGACAGAAAGATTTGTAAAAAATTACTTCCTTAGTTCAAGAAATCTAAAGGATGACGGAGAAAGAGAATACGAAAATACAAATAGCATTGTTAATGGGGGCTGAGGAAAGGAAGGAGGCGTATAATAAAGGGATGCGGTGAAGGATAAAGGGAGACGTGAATGAAAGGAACGGAAGTCGAGTGGAGGGTTTTCACCTACTGACTGATGAGGTCGAAAGTGAAAGAAGGACAAATTAAAGCTAAGGCCGTAAGGGTTGATGGATAGAGAGGTTATTTGGAATAAGATAAATATGTAGTGGATGCGGTAAGAGAAAGTGATGTTAAACTGGAAGATAATGAGTGAAAGGGAGAAAGGGCCTCGGCATAGAGTGCTGAATGTGGAAGGAAGGGCCCGGAGAAAAGGAAGGGTTAGTAGAGGGCAGAGAGAGTGAAATGGAAGTAGAGGAGAAATCAATAGCAAAGGGCTACACGGGGCCTACCTGTGCCTTCTCTTGCTCTCCCCGTCACTCCACTAGCCCCTTCACCTCGTAAACGACATATGATCGGATAACTCCAAGCCCTAGCACACACTGTAACACAGCCACCCAAGCTATAACATCACGTAACACGCTAGGACTCGACCTGCATCACTTTTAGTGTTATCTACTTCCCTTGAACACTCGTGCAACCCCTTCCAAGTACACTTTCCAACCAGACCACCGTCTTCCATCACACACTTTTCTACTCCGACAAAATATTCACACACTCGTTTCCAGTTCCACCCTTTCCTCGTTTCGCCAAGATAAAAAAAATATAGGAGAAAATAAAAAGTGATTGTTATGAAGGAAGTTTACATAAAGGTGAATGCATTAAAAAAGGTAAATAAAAAAATATTTTTAGTATTGGGGCAATTTAGAAAATTGTGGAGAAGAACATTACGCAACTCAATAGTAAGGGAATGTCTAACAAAAAAAATTACAATCATAAAAAATAACTCAAGTTGAAGCAATCCAGTAATTTTATTTATTAATAGAGATAACATAACAGTAGTACCTAAATTGATTTTACACTTATAATATCTCTCTCAACCATCCAACTATTCGATTTGAATTTTGAAATAAAAATTGCCATTTAAAAAAATTACATTTTATATATACACTCTCTGTATAACCCAATGACCCAAGATGAAGTACCCACTATAATGGAAAAAATTTGTTTTTTACATTTCACTTTTCAAAAAGAATTCATTTTTAAGAAAATAACTCCTGCTTGTTCCTAAACCTCTCTAGAGATGATAATATTTTCTTGATTTTGGGAGGGTGTTTGATTTTTTTTTTTTAACTTAAAAAATGAGCAAGACAATTTAAAACATCACTTTTTTGCTATTCTGAACCACTAGTAAAAATAATATAATTAGTTACAATAATAAATAAGAGTATTTTAAAAAATCTAAACATACTACCAGATAGACTGCCAATTAGTGAGGCACATAGCTTCCTCGCATCCTATTATGTACTTAATTGTTATATTAACATTAACATTATTGTTATATTGTTTATTTTGTAAAAACTATCAATAGTTTTAGAAATCTTTAACACTTCATATAGCGGTGACACTGTTTGTTCTACAAAAAAATTGTATTTGAAAAAATGTTAGTCTCATTGAATAGATGTAGTTTGATTTCTTTCCTGATTTAAAATTCCAATTGTAAATATGAAGTTCACGCTTCAGTAAACGCTTGGACGGATACCGTTGTCTAACAAACTCGTACTGGGCATATCTAAAATGAACATGTCTACCAAATTTCATTAAAATCGGACGACATTTACTCAAGTTATCTTCACACGTTTCAGAATAAGTTCTGACAGACAAGAGACCGAAATAGTTCCCTGATGTCTGAAACGGAGTTCTGTCTTGGAAATTTTAAAATCGGAGACATAAAAGTTTTTAACTCTCAAAAGTGAACACAATGCTTCACAATAGTATAATTTTTAAAGTTTAAGAACTAGCAGAAGTTGTTATTTTTTTTAAAAACGGACTTATTCTTGAAACCTCCAAAATAAATTCACCTTTAGGGTCTTGGGACACACTAAATTTTTATTTTACTGATTACCGATAAACTTATTACGATTAAAATAAATAAAGATTTTATTTCGATGGTCTAGTAACAGTAAGGAGGATTTTAAACTTTTTTCAGTTTAGGTTATTTACGTTTAATTAAAATGGTTTTTAATGCTTATTTACAAAATATTTGGATGATTTGTTGCAAAAATAACTGGAAGAAGAAAGTAGAAGTGTTTGTGTTGAAGTTGTTATTTTATACATCATTGAAATAAAGGAGGGTTACAGAACAACTTAATCAAAACTCCTTTCGAGTGGGTTCCTCTTTATTAGGAGATGAGGAGATTTTCGATTAGGAACTCAGGTGTTGAGAAGCCTTACATATGCCATTATGAACTAATCGCATGTCAAAAGCTCGTAATTGTCTTTTGATGTAGGGTGCCTATCAGAGAAACATACACGTTTTAACATGTTTACTTTAATTCCCCCTCAACACTAATTTTCAAGCACGATTAGATGGGTACCAGGTGTTACAGACACGGTTCCTAGTTCCAACCAGACCCTTTCTATCGGTAACTTCACCTCTTATATAATTTTCTAAATGTAGTTGCAAAGGTCATTAATACCGAGCCTGTATTAAACGGTTCGTAGAACATTAGCTGTTGTTTATATTAAGTGATAATAGAAGGGATGGTTGTATCGCGTGTGTAATGTGTGGAAAATGTTGGGACCAGAGCCAAGATGATGGTTTTACAAGGCCAACTGTTGAGCGATATAGATTTCGACCTAGCCAAGGAGCCACCTCCTTCATAATGGCCAATTTCACTTAGAACAATCCCGCAGATTACATTGACGCAACGACATTACCACATCGAGTAAGCCCTTACAGATAATAATCTTTTTACTGTAACAATCTAATCAATTTTTGCTTTCGAGCTTATCGAAGATAACGAAAGCATTGTGATCATTCTGAAGAATGCTTTTTTTTATACCTCCGAATACAATAAGTCCTAGACAGTAATCCATTTCAGATATCAGGGAACTTTTTTTGGACTCATATCTGTCGGTCGTTCAATATTTTTGCGAACCTCCGTATCTTAAAAACTGCTTATCCGATTTTGATGTAATTTGGATATAAATTTATAGCTTCTGCGCATATTGCTGTCTTCAGCATACGAACACTCATATTTAATTAACACCTATATCTTTAAAAGTAATCATCCGATTTTGAAGACATTAGATGAGTAGTTTTGATGGTTTGTCGAAAGTAGCTCATTAGAGGGTGTCGCATATTATTAATTTCAACAGTCACAAATAATTGTATTGCATACCCAATATATGTGACCCTATGAGCCGCAAGGATTGGTAGTTTTTTTATAGAGCAGATTGTTTTCATATGTTACGTTCACATAGTCAATCTAAAAAATAATCAAATTTTTTTATTGAAATATTTAATGTTTTCACTCTTCACAACTTACAAAATATTTATTTTTCTTCTCTCAAAATTCACACAATAAATTTATTACAGTACGGAATTTTAGACATTTCAGACATGAATGCAGGATATGATCTCTAGTACAAAATATATCTTAGGAATAGAACTATACGAGCATTATGTTCCTATTCGAACTTTGTTTTCTTCGTAGAATCTCATAAGGCGATACTGAACATTAGCTCTGACCGAACCATTGAGTTCCGAAAGCTCTTAAACGAACTGAGTAAACCCAAATGACGTTTGCCCTACTCTGGTTTCATGGTCATGGAGCAATCTGTGGAATGAGGAATGAGGAGGCTGACAGATTGGATAAAATAGGCACAAAACTATCGGAGACTACCTTCCAGCAATCTATGAGCTCCATCAGGAACCAAATACATTCTTTATTCTCAGTTCGAGTCTAACATCAAGACCAAGAGGCATCAACGGAAAAACAATCGTCCAGTCTTCAATTGTAGGTCAATATAATGTCTTAGGTCATGCAAACTTATGTTATCATTATGTGTCGTGTCTTGTTGCATTTTATTTATGCGACTGTTATTATTATTTGTGAAAGAGATCATGATTTAACAAATAAACAAAAGTTAATTTTCTTTTGATGGTTTGATTAGTGCACTCTAGTTGCTTCCTGGTTAACTTAACGAAGATCCATAACTCTTTACCTTATATAAAATAACCTCAAAGTTGTTACTCGGCTGCCAGAAACATTTCTTTCTTGATAAAAACCGTTTTTTTAAAAAAAATATAAATAAAATACAACTAATTCAGAAATTGATCTAGTTAAGTATTATAGAAATATTCCAATTATAACTCATAATACTTCAAAGAATATAAACAATTTAACAAGATAACAAGAGATCATTCCCAAGAAAAAAACATACTTAATTTATTTTTTTAATACAAGTTAACTAACAACTTTTTCTGCTTGATTAGCTCAGGTATTGAAACAAAAAAATAACCTGATATAAAAAATAAATAATGGTAAAAAGTAGCTTGTAAGGATGAAAAAATAAATATAATTTTAAAAAAGACCAGTTCCAAGAAAGTTATTCAAGCTTTTCTGTAAAGTTATTCAAGCTGAAAGGAAAAGAGAAAAAGCATTACGACCCCCTTGAGCCCACTCAGACAGTTTTACTTCAGTTCTATCTCCGTCTTAAGCAGAACAAGAACAAAATTAAAAATGAAAATGTCGCAAAGAACATTTAAACATATATTGGAATCATATCTATAAATATAAAACACTTTAATGTATCCATCTACGTGCTTCAGCAACGGTAGGAATTAACATTTTTGAAGGATAAGATTTACCATACAAGTGATATCATCTTCTCTAGTTAACATATTCTACTGTGAATGTTTTCGCTAGACTTAATGTAAGAGTATTTAATATAACCGACAAAAGTATATAACAAAGAGGTATAAGGAAAAAAAGAATATTGCTTTTTCATTTCCCCGAAGAAAATTTGTATAAGTCACAGGTTGTATTAGATTGTTTCACGGAAACTAGAATGTCTCATTCCATAGAAAATCCAATTCCAAATCCAATTCCCGTGCTCACCTAATCGAATAGATTATTTTAGTCTCACTCCCAGTAAATATGAAAACTTTTAATTCTGTGCGAATGATACAATTGTACAAGTAGGGATCTATTCTGATTTCGTTATATCTAAGAATTTATTCTAAGCATTGACAAAAGGATTTTTGCTTCCGAGCTTACCGAAGGTAACAGAAGCTATGTGATCGTTCTGACAAGAGAAAAAAATTTTAGGTCTTCGATTTCAAAAATTCCAAGACAGAAATCCGTTTCAGACATCAGGGAACATTTTTGGTTCCGTGTCTGTCGGTCGGTCTGTCCATCAATTTTTGCGAACCCCCATATCTTAAAAACTACACGTCCTATTTTAATAAAATTTGTGGTAGGTCATAATAAGTCCATTGTTTGTCCCGTATAAGTTTCAACCTTCTGCGCCTATTTGTTTCTCTTCAACACGCGCACAAACATACATTTATTTACAGCTATAGCTTCAAAAGTACTAATCAGAGTTGAATGAAACGTTTATATTTTATGGAAAGTAGCCCGCAGATAACCCCAGATTAATTTGAACCGTCTGCGCTTCTAAACGTTTGCTAAATTGATACTTTAATTCGTATAAAAAATCAAAACAATTTTGACTGATTGAAAAAAATGGGGGAAACAATTAAACCAATTAGACAATAAAATAAAAAAAAAATCAATAAAGAACGTGGGTAGAATGCGAGGAAGCATTGTGCCACACCAATTGGCAGTCTATTTTAACTTTAACTGTAAATTGTACTAGCCCCGTGGTTGCGAGTTCCAGCCACATCACACATCATACCTATGTACATTGTACCGTCGAAGCGAGTGTGGAGTGATAGTGTGATCACTGGTGAGCTACAAAAATTAGAGTGTCTAAACTTGGGCGAAGAGAAACCCTTAGAGCTAAGAAACTCGAGTCGGAGCATCATGGTAAGGTATCAAACCTACGAATTTAGAGTTACCACGACTCATTGACAGCCGGGCGGACGCTTAGAGTACCTCTGCCACACTAGGGTGTTCCCTGAGGACCAGTCAAAAGTGCGAATGGCTTTATTAGATTTACCGACATTTTGGAAGAATTTATAAAATACATACCTTGGTTGTGAGCCTACAAGACTAAATTATGTGCAATTTGCATAGGTATACTCCAAATAAACCACACATTCACATATATTCATGGGGTGTGTGTCTAGAGAGAGAGTATATTAATATCTCTCCTTCATTATTATTCTATAAAAGTATATGTTTATAATAATACTTGGTAATTGGTTGAGAAAAAAAAGTTTTTTAAACGTTAAATGCGTAGAATATTAACTATGTTGTTTTAACTTTTATCAATATTTTAATGCTGTTAATTTTCTCATCTCTAAACATAGTCATAGATTTGATACAGTGTTATAATATAAACAAGTGAGCAATCTCGTAAAAATGTAAATTACATCGTTTTAAAAAGGTAGCCACGGGTTATAAAGAAGAAAAAAGGGGACGGGTCTGAGTTACAAATGTCTTTATAAAAAGGCTTAAATATGATGGTTTCCGGAAAAATATATTTTTTAAGTTAAAAAATAAAGTATATATATAAAAGACGCCCTCTCAGAGAGCCTTTAAACTGAACTAGAGTAATAGGGAAGTGAGGAGAAGCTGCGGGTACCCCATCAGAGGAAAAAGGGGCAAAGTGACAAATGGGCCATGGGTAAGAGTGAGATAGCTTTACAGTTAATATTCAGCGAGAAAAAGGGTGAGAAGAATTTGAAGAGAGATAAAATAAATTGGTAATTCCATAAGAGAAAGGGGGATGGAGAATATCTAATGTATAACTTTTACAGAGGGTGTCAAGATGGATTTTATAGTAGACACTTCGTGTTCACAAAGGCACACTCAAATATATATATATATTTATACATAAAAGTATGCCAGAAGTCGCATTAATGAGGTGGTATTCCGTCAATTCTGTCGCTACGTCAATTTCTTCCTTAAAATATCGCTATACATATAATGTACGGACTAACATAAATGTTATTTTCCTTTGTTAATTTGTTTTTAAATAATTATATTTAACTAACTTAAACTCTATTTAATATTTAAATTGTATATTTTTTATAGAATATAAGAAAAGATAAAAGTAACAAAAAAATATAATTAATTTTGTTAAATAAGAAAAGAAAACTATACAGTTATAATTCACAGAATTATTTTTGAGAAAAACCCTTTTTACTCCTTTTAATTTATACTTTGTTATTTCAGGGAATAACAGAAACCTAATAATAAGAAAAAAAAAAACTAAGGAAAAAAAGCCTTCTCCAACAATCATAGGTTGTAAAAGGATAAAATCATTAAAGTATACTAAATAGGGTACTTATTTACTTTATCACTCCCCTGGTTCTAAACAATATTTTGCCCTACAAAAGTCTCATAGGTTTGTGTGTTTGTTTTACGAGACATTGAGACTCCTGGGGCAGTTTTATTTGAGTCTTGTAAGACACGTATCTTATACAGAAAACTGTAGGGCAATCCTATAGTTTTCTTAGCATATATTTACAGTCTATAAGATTAGAGTTGGCACAATCAAAAGGCGCGAAAATTTTGAGGGAAACGATTTTATTGGTCCCCCATGTTGAATGCAACTTCAGAAAAAAAATGCTCAACACTACCCCTGTTCCACAAAAAAATATAACATGGCAACACCGATTTTCCCTTTTTATAACCCTAAAACTACATCCANTAAAAAATTATATGAATATGCTGAAGAAAAAAAAGGGATAAACTTATTATTTTTTTACCTTCACTCCTACATCAAAACCCTTCTGGTTATTACTTTTTAAAACAAAGAAGGATGTATAATCTTGTCGACATATTTAACTCTGTAATTAGTTTGTTAGAGTAATCAAAAGAAAATGACTAACCAAGAGTTTTTTTTCTTAACTTCTGTGATAATATATTTATATATATTTTTTTTCGACACCTACAAAGAGTTATGATAAAATATAAGACCTTATTTACTTTGAGGAAGTTTTTTTTTTTTTTTAACTAATTATAAATGAGCCGGTCAAAAGAGTATAATTATGTTGAAAAAAGTCGGTCTAAAAAAAACTCAAACAAAACTAGCATTTATACATTTTTGCGGATTAAAATTTATTCATTATTTAACAAATTTAAAAATTAGTCAACAGGTGATCGTTTACAATTTGTTGTCCACGAAATGTAATTGATTAAGGCTCCACACTTCTGCAGAGTCTACAATCAACAGACTAGTATAAACTGTAAGATTGGTACGTTTATTCTAGCCAGCGAAATAGAAGGAAGAATAGGAATGCTTTGGTATTGATTGGCATTAAGTAAGTGGCGTTACACGTTGCGGTATACCTGGAAGGTAAATCTGTAAATCTGGAAGGTATACCTGGTAACTAGTAGATAAACCTTCAAACTTCAAACTTATATATTTGTTTTGAGCCTAGTGACTCATACAAAAGAGTTGCGTACAATATAAATTTACAAATAATGTTAAAAATAAAATAACATAATATTTTTATTTTTCTACTGATACTAAATTTTATCTACTGATACTAAAATCAGTAGATAAACCTTTACAGGTAACCAGAAATAAACCTTTACAGGTAACCAGTAATAAACCTGTACAGGTAACCAGTAGATAAACCAAAGCTCTTGTACTATCAAGTTATGATACAACTGCAGTTATGATGCGCTCTCTACTCTCTGAGATTGACTGTACAGATTCCCCTTTCAAATATACCGCAACGTGCAGTAGTGCATGGTCGACTTAAGATAGAGAACTCAGTAAAATGATAACTATATATCTGAGTGAGGAACTTCAGCTCAGAAATAAATGCCTATAAAGAAATAATTGGATGGCTAAGACGAATTAAGCCTGAAATTCGGGGTTTGATCCAGACGACATAAACCATGTAGGAGAATCTATTGAGTTAACGCGGCCTTCATCTTGTAATTTAGGATGGGAGTAAAAATATCTGAGTGACATTATCAGAATCAGAAAACCAAAAATTTCGATACATACATTTTTTTATTTATTCAATAATAATAATGAACTCATCCTGTATTCAAGAGGTTTGTTCCAACACGCTTTTTCCGCAGGACAGTTCTAGAACTGGTAGTGCCGTGCTTCATCTAAAACGGAACTGTTTCTGAGACTGTTCTAGAACTGTGAAGTCTGCTCATTAATGCAGGAACTCGTTGATTATAACTTTTACACACGCACAGAAACCGGAGTCGTAGGTGAAACATTAACAATAGTTATAACCGAATTATTTACATTTCTGTTTTAGCCTCTATTACTGTATTCTTTACATTAGGTTTTTTTCTATTCATGGATATTAATTAGGGATAATATTGTTACTTACAGCGACTTTAAGTTCAATAAGGGCCATCATCATCTGTTTTTTATGAGGCTAAAGAAGCCTAATTCTGAGAGTATAACTATTCAGACGAGAAAAGGTACAATTATTTACCTTTTAATACTATTCGCCTTTGCGTGCAATCCTAAAAACCTTGTTGAGTTAAAAAAAAATAGAATATTTAAACTCACGAAAGCAACTCTTATGGTCAGGAAGATGAAATGTTAGGGAGGTGATTAAAAGATTACTGCTACAGTCCTAAAATTGTCGCTGCAAGCTCATTTTTTCGAATTAGTTCCAAGCAGTCCTCAATGATGCATGTGCATTTAACGAATAATTACTGATCTCTAGAACCGTTCTTGAATTGCCTGGTGGAACAAATCTTAGATGAAGATGAATTATTCACCTACATGGTCTATGACATCGGCTCAATTCTATCTATAACACCGGAGAGGAAGAAGTATTACTACTTATCTGAAATCTTTTTTGTGAAGAGATATTCGTGTTTGATCTTACTGTAGATATCAACTGCATTTGTACACTTTATGTGTTATAGTTAATGTCCCGATACGGCCCATAATCAAAATTCTACCACAAATAGAGATGTGCTGCAACAAGCATTAAATCTGAAGATATTGTTGTTATAATAACTTCGTTAGCGAAAAAAATTTAAACATTTAATCATATAAAAATAAAATTTGTTTTAATATTGTATAATACCAAATAAATATAGCTATTTAATCCATATTCTCTTTCAGGAATATTAATATTTTGTTTTCTGCTTATAATGAATACTGCTTTTACCCATTATTATTATAATAAACTAAAATTTAACTATATATTAGTAACGCTAAATTTGTGGGTGTACAGATTTCATAATTTATAATATTTTGAAGATTAACTTTAATCTCGTAATCCCTATGACTATGTTGAACTCGTATTGTTATCGTGAATAATAAATGCTGTGATAACAGCATATTTCTATTTGATTTGCTGTGTAGCCTTTTGTTTTGCATTAGGTTTATTAATAATTTAATATTGAAAGAGATTATGCGCCATTTTGATTAGTCATGTTTGTAAACTAGTGTATTGTTCTTGGGATTTAATATGAATTGCTAATGAAGATCTTTCAAACACAGTATACTTAACTTGACCTTAATTTTAGATTTATTTGTCCTGACCTGCAACTAGAAATGTTACTTAACTGGTTTTAATTAAACTGTTTGTATTACAGCTGTTATTATTGAATAATTATGATTATCTTAAATAATTGCATTTTAACAACTGTAGTATTAATGGTTGTTTAAAAATTTATCTCCTCTCAACGAAGAAAATAATAATCAGTAGACATTTTAGTAAAAAGTTACTAATTATGTCAAAAAACGTATTCCATCAATTTTACACACACACAAATATATATATATACAGTATGTCCCAGGATCGACTTGACGATACGTGAAGTGACCAAAAAATTTCATTTTTCGACAAAAATTCATTCTTGATTATTCCTCCTGCATGACTTTAGATGAAGGTTTATCGCAATAACAATGTTCTACCATGTAACCTGTTCCCAAAAATTGCGATTATTTAAAATCGCACAAGAGGGAACTGGCCTAAATTTTAATTTTATGAAAAAAAGTCATTCTTTATAAAACATTATTTTTTTCAAAATAAGAAAGAAAATACAAAAAAAATAT
>KZ651402.1:490633-503860 GCA_001010745.2 Gerris buenoi
AAGATATATATATATTATATATAACAATTATATATATATATTATATATAATATATTATTATAATTTATTATATATTATAATTTAATAATAAATAAATAATTTAAAAATCCTGTAATGACCCATTGAGCTGTCGAACGGGACTAAAATAAAAAAAAAATAAAAAAAATAAATAATATACAGACCGGTTTTGACTTCACATTCATCGTCAGGGTTAGTAAATATGAAGGTGTACGAGTACTGAACATGGAAAGGATAGTGGGTGGACTGTATTTGGGTATGTAGGCTTATATTTACTAAGAAATTCATCGGTATATTTTAAAAAACAAATATTTAAAAAATCCATTTAATTAAACACAAGGGCTTTTTTTCAGATGATTATTTAATTTGAGCAATAAATAAATCACGTACGCTTGTTGTAGTGTGTCAAATAAAATATCAAACGGATTGCCCATAATTTAAATTTATTTGTATGCTTACCTTTTTTTTACTAAAAGTGTTTAAATATTATTAATTAATAATCATGTCACTCATTAAAAGGCTAGTAAAAAAAAGTCTAATGAATGACAAAAATAATAAAAATAAAATGCTTTGAATATATAAAAACTGTAATGCTTTATTAATAGGGATATCTCTTTAATTTTAAATCATTTATTTTATAGATATATAATTTAAAATGCGAATCCCAGAATAGCCTTAAGCTGGTAAACCAGCTATTGCAATTATAATGTTAGAGCATTTTGGAGTTCTATAAACTGAACTAATTTCAAACTATGCGGCTTTAAAAAATGAATAATGAAAGTCTATAAATTAAGAATTAATTTTACAAACGATAATTCGAATTTTGTGAGTCAATTTTTTAAAAAAGGTCAGAATAATTTGCCTATTTTAACATTTTAGAAATGGTTGTTTTAAAAAAGATTACCCCTTGAAAAATTCTCTTAATGAGTTTGTTTCTTTTTTAAGTTCTATCACTTTTGTAGCGATTTGTGTTTTAATTTGTATTTCTCGTCGAGCTCAGTTAAACCACACCTCAGTATATGTCCCCGAGTATATGTTTTATGTGGGCATAATATCGCGTAACAGTCTTTCATCTTTCTCTTTTAACCCGTTCATAGCGTATTAGTATATTGTAATGTGTTGTAGTTTTACAGCTATTAAGATTTGTCTGGTATACAGAAAATCGTAACATCGACTTCAGCAGTTTCCCACGGAGTAAGACGTTTTCATGTAAAAAAAACAAATAGTGTTTCTTTGAACTAAATACTGGAGGATCTAAATTTTCAGCTTTTTCTACATTGCTGAATTTTAATAAAAAGGAAAAGCGATACTTCAAAGGATAGAGGTTAAAAAGAGAGGATATTGGACGAAGAATTGAATTTTAATGAAAAATCTACAGTCCAATGCTTTCACCTTGACACTATAAAAAGCGAGAACTTTATCGATTTGGCCACGTCTCCGGTATGGCCATAGAAAGAATGCGACAGGGAATTTAGGCAGATTCGGGAGGATAAAGTTCGACAAAGAAATAGGTGGACCAATGGAGTTCTGTAAGAAGATAAAACTAGTGGCATGTCAGGAGACTTAATTGAACTAGTGTTATATTGAACGTATGGAGAAGAGTAACTGAACACCTCAAAATGGTAAAAGAGGTAACTTCTTTACAAAATTTTGTTTTATAAAGAATATTATTAAGAACATTAATATAATAAAATGACCATCTTTTATTCAATCTTGACCACTTGATAATAATTTTTTTTTTATTCATAAATATTTTATACAAACACCTACATAATTAAAACATTAATAAACATTTTTAACACTTTTTCTTAAGGTTTTTGGTATAAATGGAATATATAAATAAATGTGAGAGGACACAAAAAAAAGAAAAGTAAATTCGGTTGATAATTAAGAGGACTGAGGAAAAACGAAGATGTTTCTTTGTTGATTTTAATTAGAAGGGATTTCAATGGCTTCTATTTTTAGGCACAATTATAACTCCTTCATTTGCCATCTCGTCTTTCTTTTTATATTTTGACAAATTTCTTTTTCTGTTTTATTTCCTTCATCAGTGATCTTGAATTTTTTATTAAGATTTACACGCCTCAATAAATGTAAAGAACAAATTACAATTATAAATATATATATTTTTTAATTATTGGTGATTTATTGATTATAACTAACTATAAAAGATGAGATAACATTATAATTAATAAACAGATATATTTGTGGTGACAGCTGACAGGAGTGACATAAATAATTTATGATTTGTTAATTTAATTATAAAATATATTAGTGTTCTTTTGATAGTCAATAGTGTTTCCATATTGGTGACCCCGAAACGAACCTACATCTACACTAAGAACTAGAAATGCTACCACAACCGACATCAATCAACAATGACCCAGGTACCTCAACATCAAATAATAATAGTTTAGAAGAAGTGTCAAAATCTGTAAAATTACCAACATTTTGGAAAAATGACCCTGAAATTTGGTTCTCAACCGTAGAAGGACAGTTTGCTATTGCAAGAATTAGAGCGGACCAAACTAAATATAATTACATAATAAGTTCAATCGACTGCGAAATTTTAAGTAAAATCAGAGACATCATTTGTAATCCCCCTCTTGAGAACAAATATGAAAATATTAAATCCGCCCTCATTAAACGTTATGCTCTTCCTATTGAAGAACGACTGAAGAAAATCCTACGTGGTATTGAACTAGGTGATAAGAAACCATCAGAACTATTAACTGAGATGCAAGGATTAGCTAGTGGAACAGACATGCACCAAAGTACATTAAAGATATTATGGCTCCAAGCTCTTCCGTCCCGAATTCAGACGATTTTAGCTGCCAGCAAAGAAGGAATAGAACAACTAGCTATATTAGCCGACGCAATAGCAATTACCTTACAACCCGAAGTTAGTGAAACAACCGCTGTAGCTAAGCCAACACCGAGCACCTCTTTAAACATGACCAGTACCCAATCCCTAGAAAAACTCCAATATCAAGTTGAAAAATTAAGCAAAGCAGTTGAAGCTTTAACCACCGGCAAGTTAAACAGGTATTTCTCTAACGGTAGATTTAGAAACAAACGTGGAGAAAATAAACGAAATGTATGCCGTTTTCATAGTAGATTTGGAAGATTTGCTAAAAAGTGTGAGGGACCATGCAGTTTCAAACAGTTAAACTAAAAAGCCTTCGTCCAGAGGCGGCTTACAACGAAGGCACAACTATTTCTTCACGCCGCTTGTTCATAGAAGACAAGAAATCTGGATGCAATTTTCTTATAGATACAGGAGCTGATGTGTCAGTCATACCTCCAAATAAGTACGATCGTTTTCATGGAAACACAAACCATACACCGAAATATTCTCTTTTTGCAGCTAATGGACCAAACATTCCTACCTATGGCTCAAAGTCTGTCAAACTTGATTTAGGCCTAAACCGATGTTTTTCTTGGAATTTCATAGTGGCAGCTGTATCAAAACCAATAATTGGAGCAGACTTACTTAATCATTATAACTTATTAGTAGATTTAAAAGGACGCCGACTTATTGATAGCTCCTCCTTAAGAAGCTCTTTAGGTAAACCAGCTTTCACAACAGATCCAAGAATCACAGTAATAGCCAAAGATAACGTATATCGTAATATCCTAAACGATTTTAAAGATATAACTCAACCCCTTATGGTAAGTAACCAAGTTAAACACGACGTTACTCATCATATAATCACACGAGGACCGCCGTTATATACAAAAGCACGCAGATTAACCCCCGAAAAGTTTAAGCTAGCTAAGGAAGAATTTGATTATATGTTAAAGCAGGGTATCTGCCGACCCTCAGATAGTCCATGGGCTAACCCACTCCACATGGTTCCCAAACGGAATGGAGAATGGAGACCATGTGGAGACTACCGCCGACTGAATAGTGTGACAGTGCCAGATCGCTATCCGGTCCCTCATATTCAAGATTTCGCACAAAACCTTGAGAAAAAAACCATTTTCAGCACAATTGATCTTGTGAAGGCCTATTTCCAAATTCCTGTAGAACCATCGGATATTCAGAAGACAGCCATAATTACACCATTTGGTCTGTACGAGTTCCCTCGCATGGCCTTCGGGCTCTGTAACGCCGCCCAAACTTTCCAAAGATTTGTCCACAGAGTCACCCAGGGTCTAAATTTTTGTTTTGCTTATTTAGATGACATATTAGTGGCATCAAATAACCAAGAAGAACATAAAGAACATCTTAGAATACTTTTCTCTCGATTTCGCGAATTTGGAGTGGTAATAAACGTAGCAAAATCTACATTCGGGCAAGAAGAGGTACGATTTTTAGGCCACATAGTATCACCACAAGGGATAAGACCCCCAACAGACAAAGTGAAGGCCATAAATGAATTTCCAGAACCAAAGACTACCCAGCAACTCCGAAGGTTTTTAGGGATTGTCAATTTTTTTAGAAGATTTCTTAAATCGGTCGCAGAGTTGCAAGCCCCACTTTTGGAATATTTAAAAGGACGTAAAAAAGAAGCTAACATAACACTATCGGCTGAGGCTAAAGATGCATTCTGCAGAATCAAAGCTAAACTAGCGGAGAGAACTTTATTGGTCCATCCATCGACAAACGCCCCGATAGCGGTTTTAGTAGATGCATCCGACACGGCAATAGGAGGTGTGGCTCAACAATTTACAGAAGGAACTTGGAAGCCTTTGGGATTTTTCTCGAGCAAGTTAGATAACAGTCAAAGGAAGTACAGCGCATACGACCGTGAACTATTGGCAGCATATGCAACGGTCCGCCATTTCAAACACTTATTAGAAGGACGAGATTTTACCTTATACACCGACCATAAGCCACTCGTTTACGCTTTTGACCAGAGGTCGGATAAATTTTCTCCTAGACAGCAAAGACATTTGAGTTATATCAGTCAGTTTACCACAAACATTAAACACATTTCGGGGATAAAAAACACAGTAGCCGACACCTTATCCCGACTAGAAGCAATCACTACCACCTTCCCTGTTGCGATTGATCTGGAGAAATTAGTGCAGGAACAACAAGCCGACCCACAACTCAAGAACTTGCTGTCAGGAAAAACAGGATTGAAACTGGTGCCTGTCACAGTAAATGACGAGGTGATAATTTGTGACACATCAATGAACAGGCCGAGACCTTATTTGACAAGTTCATTTAGAGAAAATGTATTTAATCATTTACACGGATTGTCACACCCGGGAACAAGAGCAACTGCAAAAATAATCAGAAAAAACTATGTTTGGCAAGGAATGAATAAGGATGTCCATGAATGGGCACGCACCTGCATAGTATGCCAGCGCAACAAGGTTCACCAACACACAAAGCCCCACCCAGGAACCTTTAGAGAACCAGACTCAAGATTTGCCCATGTGAATATTGACCTGGTAGGACCTTTACCACTGTCAGAGGGATACCGGTACTGCCTCACATGTATCGACAGGTTCACAAGATGGCCAGAAGCTCTACCTTTAAAAGATATACAGGCCGACACGGTTGCAAGGGCATTTTATGAACATTGGGTGTCTCGCTTTGGCACTCCTCTATCGGTGACGACAGACCAAGGTCGACAATTTGAGTCACAACTGTTCAAACACCTTGGACAACTTATGGGGATGGAAAGAATTAGGACTACAGCATATCACCCAGAGGCCAACGGCTTGGTGGAGAGATGGCACCGATGCTTAAAGACTGCTTTGAAATGTCCCAACCCCCGTAAGTGGACAGAATCTTTACCAACTGTATTACTAGGACTAAGAACAGTTGTACACGAAGATTTCGGAGCCACCGCAGCAGAAATGACGTACGGTGCATCTCTACGAATTCCAGGAGGAGTTTACGTTGCCCCAAAGCAAGAAAGCCAGAGCACTTATATAAGCCATCTAGTAGAGGACATGAAGAAACTGCTTCCACCAACACCTACCCGGCACGGAAAATCAAAAGTCTTCATCAACCCGAACTTAAATAAATGCAGCCATGTGTTCATTCGCACAGACTCGGTAAAAGCGCCTCTACAAGCACCTTACGAAGGACCGTTTAAGGTAGTTGAGAGAGGAGCACAAGCGTTCAAAATCGTGAAGTCAGGAAAGGAAAGCTGGATAACGCTGGGAAGGATTAAACCTGCATACGGTGTTGCAGACCCGACGTTAGCACTGCAGGGGGGGTACTGTGGTGACAGCTGACAGGAGTGACATAAATAATTTATGATTTGTTAATTTAATTATAAAATATATTAGTGTTCTTTTGATAGGCAATAGCGTTTCCATAGATTAATATTAATTTAAGGGTACACACTATTTTCTTATATAATCAAACGTTTTTTTTATGGATGGTGAGGTGTAAGAAGCTGTAAACTAAGCCATTATTTCATCTTTTTGAGACGTTTCGACTCATTGAAGAGTCATCTTCAGTCAATTTATTTCTATAACAAATTAACAATACACATTTTTTAGAAACAATGCTTTCTTGACATTCATATTCATAATTATAATTACACAACAACCATTACTCTTTATACATTGATGTGACCATAAAATTGTAAGTAATTAAGCTAATATCAATTAATAGCAACATTCCATTATAATTACAGAAATAAGCAAAAAAGATAGAAGAACCTGTATAAAGAGTAATGGTTGTTGTGTAATTATAATTATGAATATGAATGTCAAGAAAGCATTGTTTCTAAAAAATGTGTATTGATAATTTGTTATAGAAATAAATTGACTGAAGATGACTCTTCAATGAGTCGAAACGTCTCAAAAAGATGAAATAATGGCTTAGTTTACAGCTTCTTACACCTCACCATCCATCAAAAAACGTTTGATTATAAACAGATAGAGTATTTTTACGTATTTTTCTTCAATATACTGTAAAAATTGAAGCAAGCTTCTTCCTCCTATCTGTCAGTGTGTAACGTTTACGTGTCCGACGATAACTTGAGTAAAAGTAGACAGATTTAGTTGAAATTTGTATACATGTTCCTTTTACTAATACTCAGGCTAAGTTCGTTATTATGATTACTAATCAAATCACATACAAAATGCCATACAACTAAATTTTAATTTTACCAAAAACAATACTCATATTTTAAAAGTATAAAATTTATTGATAAAATAACCAATATTAAAAAAAATCATTTTTAAAAACAACTGTTTATCATCTAGAAAAAACATTCATAAATCAATGTCTGAAGAATATTAAAAAATAAAAAAACTAGAACTAGAAGAAGACTATTTATCTAAAAAAAATTGCGGTGTTTCTTTCTTTTCTACGAAAGTTAAAGGCGTTGAATATAATTAATGATATAATGTCGATAACAGAAAAAATCAGCGATAATGGTCGTAAAATGTAAAGGGTATTATTAAAAAATAATGTTTTAATAAATCTGTCAGATACAATTTTATTTCGTATTGTGTACTGCTGACTAAGTAATTATGTAACTATTTGGTGCAGTGTTTTCTGTTAGGTTTATTAGTTATTTCGAGGTTTATTTATTGGACATTTTGTCAAAACTTACCATAAAAAAAACTTCTCTCCGGCGGAGAATTGACCCTAATCTCTAATCCTTATAGAATTTATAGGTATTTTCTAAGGAACTAGATTTATCCTAGGAAAGTGGTTTTTAGATTTTAATTTGAACGAAATACATTTTTAAATGTCGACCATCATCTAACTACAAATCTTTATAAATCAAACTCGTCGGAACCGAAATTTCGAGAAATTAAAGCTAAAATTCCTTTCAGAGTATGTTTTTATCTACACCTGCATGCCAAATTACACATTACATTCTCAGAAACATGTTGAAAAATAAACGTTGTTACCGAAGGATTTTAGCTCATTATGAAGGTCTCTAACACCACAGGATTAGGTATTTGTCCTGTGGTACTACGGCGTATGCCTTAATAAGCTTTATTGAATTTCCTATTTTTAATCAATTAAAAAAGATAAAATGAAACATAAATCTATACATCTATTTGGTTGTCCCCTTTAATTTTAATATTCTTTTGTGTGCATTTTCTTTTTTTAAAAAAATGTAAAAAAATAGTACTAGAAATGAAGTTTTTAGTTTACTTTATTTAATTTTAAATAAAAGATAAAACCACCTCTGTTTACACAAAAGAAGATAAAAAAATACGATTACTATACATAAAGTTTAAACCAAATCTAAATAAAAAGAAAACTTAAGTTTTAAACAGTCATTGCAATCGTACTTAAATTGCAATGCAAATAGCAGTAGTCCAAACGATTCACCATTCAAAGAGGGATAAAAAGCCAATTTACCTCTCTGCCCGAGTAAATTTACTCTCACGGTTTCCGAGATAGAAAGAGAAAGAAAAAAAAACTAAAACGTTTCAGATTGAAAAAGGGGATAAAAGATTTGGCTGCTTGAAGGAGGACCGGATTTACATTCCGATTTAATTCGAAAATCTATTATAGATGAATAATGTATTTAATTAGGACCTTGGCAAAGGGAGAAACAAAGAAAAGGGAAGTTAATCTGAGGAAGGGAGGAGGAGAAGGGCCGATTCTCTGACACATCCCTGAGGCAAAGGTATTCCAAGCCTTTGGAACCCCTCCCCGAATCTCCGCTTGTAATCCACCCTGTTCCATCCGTTCCTCTGTTAAATTCGTTCGTCAACTCCGTCCCCCTCCCTGTTGCTAAAAGGGATTAGATAGATTAGATACCTAAAGGATTAGAATATTTGGCAAAGGGATTCCGTTTTACCCTTACCTTATTCACTAGCCCTTCATAGGATTAATTTTCTACTTTAAGAGATTCTTAAGGTATACGTAAAATAACTTTCCGATAAACATTAATATTTCAATCTCGGATGTCTTCAGGTATGAAAATAATTTTGAAAACTAGAGATTGGAAAATACGGTAGTAACATCGAGTTTGTTAAAACGACTTCCAACTCCGCAAATTCAATCGTACAACAAACTTTGTCCAAAACACGTCTGTTAATCAGTTCCAACTCCTGTTCAACAACAATTTCAAATACCAAGTAATCCTATTTATTTTCAAACAACCGTCATAAAATTCCTTTTATTGTTGCACTTAACCCAATACGAGTTTATCAGTTAGGAATCATAGTCTCGCTCGTTCTCCGATATTACTCTATTCGGACATTGGAAATGTCGATAGACATTCCCTGGAATTAGGAAAGTCTTCAACTCAATCCGAAGTAGAAATTGGTTTACTCTATAAATGTTAATGTTGATAACTTGGGTTCTTAAACGTGACCAACTTCTCCACGTTTCACCTATACTCCGATTAATAGAGATAACGCTCGTAAAATTAATTTTACTGATATTAGTTTAACTTTACTTTGTTTTAATCGTCACTTCATTTACTAGTTTTTATAGAAATTGCACTTGTTTAAAAGTGAAAATACAATACTAATAAGTAGTTTCAATCGATTACCTTCATTTTGAAATTCGATTAAATATTAACATTTAAAACGTTTATGGAATAAATATACATTCAATTCCAACTAGACTGCTAATTTGAGAGGCAAGCTTTCTAAAAAAAAGAAATCAGGTGAAAAAAAACTAACGTCGAATATGGCATTTGGAGGATTATACACTCTCTTTGATGCGTAATCTCTGAAAATGTCATCAAAATCGGATGCAAATTGTAAAAGTTATGCGTGTGATAAGGATTCTGGAAACACAGACCGATAGACCGACAAAACTAAATTAGTTCAGGAACTTCTAAAACTTAAAATGTGAGTAAATATTGAAATTGAAGGGAAAAGAAATTTCACCTGCTAATAGTGAACACACTGCTTCTGCTACCAAGGTAAACTCGAGAACAAAATTGTACAGCAGAAAAGAAGCATTAAAACGTAATTCATTTTAAATAGCTTCCCTATGCTGATTTACGTTTTTTATTATAATACATATTTATTCCATTTCACGAATAAAAGCAATAAATAATTTTAAAAAAGTTATAATATGAAGATAAAATTTAGAAACATTACTGGTAAAACATATTTATAATTTATTTTATATATATTTAAATAAAACATTGAATTATTTAATACATTAATTTTAGAAAAGGGGGAGCATGAGATGATTCAGAAGAACTTATTAAGTTTATTTTTTATATGCAGTAATATTTTTTTAATATACCTCATTACATACTATTTTATAAACTAATGTGACCTGAATGTCCCTGTAAAGCTGCCTAGCTCGAAATTAGCATACGTTTTTCGAACAGTCTCATATATTAATAGAAGATACATGAAGTCATAATAATACTTTTACTTTAGATTTTTTCGCTAAAAAAAAAAAAAAATCGGGACCATTTAAGTTATCGGAGGAAAGTTAGTCGAGAATTTAACAGGATATCAAGGATGAACTAAGGAATTACAATGTAGGTTTAACTATTCATGGAATTTAGTGTAGCAAGAAGCTTCGAGGTTTAGAACGAAAGGAATTTTAAGATCGTTATGGAAAATGAAATTGGAATCGAGAGATGAGGCATTGATGAATTTTCGAAGAATCCTTCACTTTGGATTTGGAATATTACAGGAATATTTAGAGCAGACCTAGAGACAGAGACTTAAGAGGCAGCGTAGCCGTGCGGGTTAAACCACGTCTGCTCGGCCATCACTGAATCATGAGTGGAACGAGATGGGGTTCGATTCCACGCCGTGACGCTCTGATTTATATGGCTCACTATTGATCACATCATACTCGCTTCGGCGGTACAATGTACATATGTATGATGTGTGAAGTGGCTGCAACTCTCTACCGCGAGGCGTAAAAAGGGCCTAAGTGATGGCCTAATTGCGAGGTTCGAACAAGTGGTTCGTCCTACCCGCTCTAGTAGGAAGTACTAGACTACTACTACTACTACTAGAGCAGACCTAGGTAATAGTCCGTTCTAGGCACTACCATAAATACAACTACCAATATTTGTCCATTAACATTAGGAATTCTCCGTTGAAAACAATCAGCTCTAACAGATATATTTTATTTAATTGTGTTAGTTATCGTAAATAAGTACATACATATTTAACACGAATCTCTATAAGATGTAATTAATTCGATGTTGTTTTCAACACGCCAAGTAATCCATGAATTTAAAGTGCGTTCACTTAATATTCTTGTAATTTTCTACGTCATGAAGCTTTTCTTAGGTTTTGATTTCATACATGGTTGCAAGCCTACTTAGTAAGCTTACTTGCTTTGTCATTTTCCCTCTCTTTATTACATTATCTCTCATATTTTTCCCCTACATTTCCAGTATAATGACGAGACGACGTCATTATAACCTTGATAAGAAGAAAGTTTTTTGTTGTATTTTCTCTGTTATACGTGTATAATCTGGTTGATCCCTAGGGCCGCAGTTTGACTGTGCCTTGCATTTAATCAACTCTTTTTCTCTACCCTTGACTCTAAAGGTTTTTTCTTCGAGGGTAAAGTCATCTAAAGAGAAAGAGGTTTTTCTTTAACCGTCTCCCTCCCACGTCCCTTAAAGGCAAACAAACCACCCTCTAGTCTCTGTTCTTCCCTATCCTTATCACTCTCCATTTAACGTATAGAATTCTCCTTCTATTTGTAATTTTTCCGTCTCTCTCTTTCCTCTCGTTCTATATCCATTTTAGACCTAAGCAAGTGACCTTCTCTCGTCTAGAGGCCTAGACGGGTTTAAACTTTTCTTCCGACTCCGTTCCGTATCTACCCCTATATAATTATTCAGTCGATATGTTGACTTCCCTTCAACCTTTTTCCGTTTCCCTCTACTTTATTTAACGCGAAATCTCTGTCTTCTTCCCCTCTTTCCAACTTAGGATTGCTTAACTCTTTTTCTCCTTCAAGTAGAGAATAATTCTTGAAATGAGTTCGAACTCATCAGAAGCTAGAAGTCTCCCTCCCTACACTTCTCTTAACAAACGGAATTCCCGCTGTGTATTTCAATTCACCCCTCGCCTTACCACCACGTCGAATAAGAACTTAGTCCCCCAAGTTTAAACAAATCAAAGCAAACGTCGAGTTTTTAATTATTTAAAAATAATACGACGATTTTCCGGAGCGAAAACCACTTTTAATCATTCTCGGCTTCATGAAGCCTTTTTTATTTTTTTAATAAACCACCGATCTTTGAATCTCGAGACTGAACTTAGGCAATAACAAACAAGGAAAAAAATTAAAAGCATCATTACAATTTTTACTGAGAAAGTTGAGATAGAGAGAAGTAAATAAATAAACCTACTTTATAAAATGTAAGAAAATATCGTTGAATTTATTTAATATTTTCTCTCTTCCTTTTGGTTTAATTGCATCTATTCACCCGTAAAAGAATAATTAGAGCTTTAAAACATTTTTTTACCATTTTATTTGATTGCGAACTAAAGGAAGCCGTAGTAAAAATAATTATTTAATAAAATTAACTTTGGTCAGGAATTTAAAAAAGGGATCAATAATTATAAATAATATCAGCTATATAGAAAGAATAAATGTCAAAAACAATATTTCTTAACAAATAAAAATTATTAAAGTCAATCAATAAAAGTTAATGAGACTAATGAAAGATTCCGAAAGGATTGTTATTATTATCACGTAGTATTATCTTATTATAGGTCGTGTTGAATTTGTTTAAAGGTATGATTCTTTAAGCAAACATTTTTAACGGGGCAGTATTAATGCCTTTAACAATGTTTGTCTAATTGAATAGATGAAGTTTGATTTTTTTTTTTTTTTTGCCGACCTAAAATTCCAATTTTAAATTTGAAGTTCACGTTTACGCAAGCGCGAGCATTGGTAAAATGAACATATCTACCAAATTTCACCAAAGTCGGTCAACATTTACTCAAGTTATCGTAACATGTTTAAGGATTCGCGGACGCACAGACCGACAGACAGACAGACACGAAACCAAAACTGTTCCCTGATTTCTGTCTTGGAACTTTTAAAATCGGAACCATGAAAGTTTTTCGTTCTCAAAAGTGAACACAATGCTTCCGTTTTCCGTTACCTTCGGTAAGCTCGGAAGCAATGAAAGGAAAAAGAGAGAATTTCATCGCACTATTTTTAATTTTATTCAACCAAGAATTTTTTTCTGTTTTCCCTGCAGTATAATGTTACTAACATGACTAAATTAAATAATCTTATATTACAGACTAAAACATAACTTGGAAATGTATGAACTTTCGTGGAGGTTTTATTTATATATATATATA